>WEIV01026465.1:0-40514 GCA_013390005.1 Calyptomena viridis
AATAATAATATAATAATATTTATAGGCTGTATGGAGCTTTGATGTGAAGGCACAATAGCTATAACCCCTTGAACATTCTGAATTTAGACACTGAAGCAAAAATGTTTATTTAGAATATGGAAGATTGAGAAAGTGATTGGAAGTAATTCAGGCCCAGTAGCTATGAGCCCATGTAGCTATGATCCCAACACAAAATGAGTGAATTAGACTTAGGTGTTATTTTCTATTTCTTGGTATTCTGGCCATTGTAATTGCTAGAGAGTACTGTGTAATTTTTTTTTTTTTTTTCATGGGTTCACTGGTTTCTTACCAGAATCTTTCTGAAGGATTGTATTTTCCATTTAAGTAAGTTAACAAAATGCCTTTAATTAGGTAAATAAATTGAAAACTAAGAAGTGGAATAAACAATTCTGAGAAAGATCTAGGAATTAAACAGAGTCTCTCTGAGCTTAAAAACCTGAATGAATACTTACCCAAAGTTTTCTGACATACCAGTTAGAAAATAGCTGTAGAAGCATAATGTCTGTGTTACTTCAGTTATTTTATATAATTGCTCTAAGTATAATAAAAATAAACTAAAGTTACAATACTGGAAGTAAAATGTACCCCCCCTCCCCCCCCAAAAAAAACCATAAAATGCAATCCAAGTTTATGTTTAATGCTTTGATATCGTTTTAGCTACACAGTTTCCGTTAATAGTGCAGGTATATGAACACGTTTGAATATATTTTAAGATACAAGACTATATGACTTTAAAAAATCCTATTATATTTAACACAGTATTTCAAAGAGATTAAATAATTCAGATAATTCTTTTTGGAGAATTTCCACTCAGATCCACCCATAGTCCACAAAACTTCAGTTTAAATATAAATTCTAGCGAGAGTGCCATATGGTAATATAAACAAGTCACAAAAAAAAGTTGAAACAAAAGCAACAAAAACTCAACTCAGACATCAAAAAATCATACAACAGGAAGGAATACTGATTCGAACCTGGGAAGATGCAAAGTTGATCAAATCTGTCTGTGTCAGCATGGTAGTAAACTTCAGGTAAAGCAGCTGCTGTCAGATATGCATCCAGGATTTTATAAAGAAAACACAATAAAATATCTATATAAGTCTAATGGAGAGATGGTTTCATATGCCATAGATACAGAGAAATCTAAAAATATGTTTTGCTGGAATTCTTAGCCTCCAGTAAAATAAAAATTCAGCTTTTCCCATTTCAGCTGGCACCGAAATTACATTTTATCTTAGAAAAGTCTTTGGATTTAACACCTGTGTAGTAGCTAACTGCTTATATGGCAAAATATGCATTATTAATATTAATTAATATTCTTTGTTTAGAAGTGTCAATGTCAAAATGATAACTTCAAGACTACCAGTGCTCATCTGTTATTCTGTTTGCTGTTCTCAGAAAGTGAATGTTTATTTTATTAAAAGAAGTTACTGCCATAAACAAACCCCAGAAGAGACCAGGAATGCAGGGCCATTCATCATTTCAGCATGAGATAGAAAGAGACCCAGTTTGGAAAAAAGTGTCTCCTGCTCCTTGGAAAAAATGTTTGAAGGAAACCAAGTTACAGACAAATCTGAAATCAAGAAATGTGAGGGTAATTCAACACAAATTTCGAGAATTTAGAGAATGCAAATATTCATTTCTGGTTCTATTTGCATTAGCCAGTACCGTAACTGCAGTAATAGAAGAGGTGGCAATTTCCTCAAACCGTGTTTTGGTCTTACAGCCTCAAGGGGAAAAAAAAACAAAAAAACCCCACCAAACTACAGAAACTTTATAGCATCTTGAGACCTCTCTAACTTACTATTTGGTATTAAATGGAAAGTTCCTCATCAGCTAATAGGAATAGATGCTTTGCTATGCCTCTATTTTTTTTCGTTTCTGTGTTTTGAGGAAAAGATAAAGAGGCATGGCATTTAAGCCTCTAGTATTTATTTTTCTCCTGAATTCCAGTGCCAGCTTGGTGCTTGCATTGATTGTTTCACTTAAAAGCCTCAGCATTCATTTTGTTAGGCTTTTAGTTTGGATTTTTTTTTCTTGTAGCCTTCTATACACTATGCTTTTCAGAACACAGTGGAACAATATCGATATACTATGGGATGTTCAGAAGGAAACTATTGTAACTGAAGTCAAGAAATAATCATAGTAGAGTAAGTTTGAGAGCAAAATCTGTGTATTACTTACACAGACTTCGTGGATGGCATCTGTAAACTTTGCAAAGCTTAGGCTCTTTCTTTTCCTATGTCATTTAATGCACTGAGCTTTTCTCAGACAAAACTACGTTCATACCTAAGTCAGCACAGTGGGGACAGTAGTGCCCCAAAGGTCTTAGTCCTGTGTGCCAGCAATGTTCCCACCACTGGTACATCAGGAGCCTTTGACCAGATCCCTCCTGGGGAACTATGTCCCAGTGTCAGTCTGATAGAGCAAGGGGACAGCTCTGCAGGAAGAGCTGGGGGATCTTGTCAGACGCCTTATTGAGCAGGAGTCCTCTGAGCACATGTTCGGTGATGAAGCTCTATAGAAGGGGCTGCATTAGCAATAATGTAGTCAACAGATCAAGGGAAGTAGTTATTTTCATCTAACTTGTGTTCCTGAGGCCACATCCGAAGTACCTGTCTCTATGTCCAGTTTTGGTCTTCCTGTGGGAAGAGATTTATGTTTTAAACAAGTTAGTGAGGAGGCTGGACTAGAGAACTTGCAGGATCCCTCACACCCTATTTGATTTTGTGTAAATATTCTGTTAATGAAATATTAGATCTCTAGATACATTTGTTTGAATATTATTAGCTGTCTTTTATAATTGATAACCATATTTTAATAGGGTAAAGGATAACAGAAGTTTTGGTGTAATCTGCAATATTTTCAACACCATGTTTCAATGATAAAAGATTTGTTAATTTTTATAATAAAATTTACTGGTTTTTAATTTTGAATGCCTGTTTTGGTTGCATTAATTGTTAGCTGAGTTCCCATCTGTATTCTTTCATCAGCCACTTGTATAACTTTGTGCCACTGGGATAAGGCATTTATGCTGTGTGCCTTTGTGCATCTGCTGAAGCTGAGTTAATACCTAGGCACCCTGTGGTTCTGTGGAGAGCACATACTATTTCCTGGCTCACTTAAATGCTCTGGACTTTCCCCTTGCTATGTAGGGATTCTACCATCTTAGCTTTGATATTTGAATTGGATAACTAAGCTGAGCATTGTGAATGGCTTCTCTTCACAGCACCAAATTGAGTCTATTTCCAGGTTCCACTGTGTATCAATGCATAGGGGATGGCAAATTTTCACTGTCTCAGTGAGGTGTTGAAGAGATCATACCACAAGTCATTTCATTACAGCACTGTTGGGATCTTTGTCAGAGCCTTAGGTAAAAGAAACAATATGCTTGAGAGGTGATTATTTGACTCAGTTTACTTGAAGACAATAAAAGGATTTGTTTTGACCTTTCTTTCTGAAGAGGTGAAACAGACTTACTGAAATGAAAGTGACATAGAATTGTGCCATTGCCATCAGGTTTTAGTTGTTACCATGATAAGTCAATCATGAAAGAAAAACAGGGAATCAGCTGATATATATTTAAGTCTTCAGGCCAAGCATGTACTTTTTGCAAAAAGCATGTACTTTTTGCTCTCTGACTCTTTCAACAGTAAAGCATCTCATATATATCTCTTCAGCTACTTTGTCTTATCAATATTGTGCGTGATGGGTAGTTTATATTACCTTTTTTGGCAAGTATATAGCATTCAATATTCATGTTCACCTTCAAACCCCATACAAATTAAAAAGGTTAGGTTAATAATGTTTTCAGTAAGTCATGAATGAATAACTGCCTATTAACCTCTATGTGTCATTTTGAATGATTATGTTTAACAGTGGGATTACGCTGGCTCCACGAAGGGTTCAGGCATCAGCCAAGTTTATTTAAAGCAGTATCTAAATAGTAGTTACACGCAGCTGCACTCATGCGTACAGTTAAATCCTACAGCCTGACTCTAGCTACCAAAGTTACTACTACTATGCCTATTCCTATATTTCCTATGCTAACCTACCTACCTCTAGCGGACTATATGTCCACCTCATGTAGACAATATGTCTGTCTGTGTAGACAATACGTCTGTCTGTCTCTCTACACAAACAGCAGCTATATAACACAACTATAGTGTTTACATTAATCACCTGAGGGTCAGCTCTCCTGTCCAACCACAGACATCAGGCTGTCCACGGGACACAGCCTGCTGCAGCCCCACTGTCAAACATGCCCTGATCCCAAAAGGTGCCTTGCTCCTTGTATGCCACATATGTTGACATATATAATAAATTAAGCAGTAGGGGACTGCTTTAGATGTGAGAACCCCACGAAAACTCAGCAGCTTCATAGAGCAGTATTCTTGATTCAGTAGTTGGCTTTCTTCTAGTTTAGTACCAAAAATAAAGCAATATAACATCTAAGTGTAAATATCTAATTTGTAAATGTAGAAGGGTAGCAGTGATATTCTCCATATTATGTACAAACAAACATATGCACAATCATTTAGATAATTTTAATTTTCTTTCGCCATAGCATATGACTAAAATGTAATTCTCCTGAGAGTCATAGGCATTTAAATAATGTATATATCTTTCTGAAGTTTAGTTACTGCAACTGTTGCATGTCACATTTTTTACATATAGATCAGTGTACTTCTGTGCCACTACTTAATGTGCTTTTGTTGTTCCTGCTGAAAAATCTCATGATTAAGAAAGCAAATCCCACCAGCTCCAAATACAAGGGATTTCAGAGATACATATGCAGTACCAAACTTAGTGCAAATAGTAAGGAAAGCTTCAGCATTTGCAGAATAAAGATGCTATAAATATGTGAAAGTTTCCTTAAAAGTTAATAAAATGCAACTGTACATCAGCATGTGTAAATGCTGTTTTGAGAAAATTATTTAAAAAAACTTCTAAGAACATTTTTCAAATTCCTATGCCATAAAAGACCTTAAAGAATACATTTCTGTGAATAATATGTAGAAAAGTATAGGAATCCAAGAAATGAAAGCTACAAAGACAGTTCTTTGCATCTGCATACATTCCTAGTAAATGAAGCCAAAATGCAATAAAGAAAATAGGTGATTTCATTAAAGAAAAAATGCTTGTTCAAAAAGATCTAATGCATACTTCCTGAATACACTACTTTAAGTTCAATAATTATGAACACAATATGTATACTCAGGGGAAGTATATGATCATCAGCACATGTATATGCTGGTACAGAGAAAGTACTTAATTATATCTGTTGCTCTTCTGCCCATTATTACCCTCCTTTTTGTTGCCTTTCTTTTGATTTGTGAAGTAAACCCTCAAAACTTGTCAAAAGGCATAAAAATCACTTGAACACTGATAAATATTAGGCAGTTTCAGAAAATTGACATATCTTCCTTTACGGATATATTTCTTCTTACTGCAGATCTAATGCATTTGAAGTGCTGGCACTCGATGGAGTTAGTACTGGGATACTTCAGTTTTATACAGCCCAGGAGAGTGCTGACTGGCTGAGAGCAATGTCAACTAACATCAGTGATTTGACACTTCAAAATGTATGTTACTTTCTGCATATTTTCTTGTCTATTCTATTGTAAAATTATTTCTAGTTTTCAAAGGGTAGAAAACAATTCACATCTAAGATACAGTATATAAAATGCTTGTGTATGGTGGGGGAAAGGAGAAAGGAAAAAGGGAGAGGTTGTCTGATCAAAAATATCAATAAGTTTTCAAGACTTGCAGTGTTATCATAGAGCAGACAATAGTAGAAAAACAGATTACATTTATTATTTTAAAGACTTTTTGGGGCAAAATATTTATCCACATTGGTCATTTCACAGAGCTTTAGATGTGACCAAATATGTAATTTTTATATTTTTTTAATTAAGCTGTGCTTGAAATTAGCATTTGTTGATTTTGAAGTGGGCATGTGAAAATTCTGCAGCTAGTGAAGTTGATTTAGAGAGGCTTATTAGGAGACAGTATTTTTACCTCTCTAAGTTGTCTAAGAGTTGATTTATTTAAGGTCATATTATTCCATCTTTCTCCCTAGAAGCATAAAGGTGCTTATGCTATTTTAAGTTATTCCTGTAAATTAATAAGTAACATTTGCCATTGCAAGCAGAAGTATTAACTAATCCCCTGAGGAACAGAAAATTACTATTTGGACAGCACATTAATATTCCAACAAAGAACAGTTAAAAACTATTGAGGATTATGTAATGAACCTTAAAATTAAACAGGAAACTCAATAATGTACAATATTGAAAATATATTTGTCTTTAAGAAATGGTAAAAATCAGTGATGAAAATAAAAGAACACAGCTGTCCTGGAAAAAATTGCCTGTGCAGGTTTTTAATGTTTTTCTGTAAAACTGTTGAGCCTGTAACTTCTTTTATAAATTATGATTTAGTAGCATGACTTTAATTTATGCTTTGTACTCTAGACAGACTGTTGCTTAGTTCTTCAGATTATATTGTATAGAATTTGTATTGGATTTCAACATAAATTTTTAGTTAGAACAGATTTAAAATTTAATTTATTTTTCTAGTCCTCAAAAGTTACATGGAATCGCATTTTATCACAGTAGTCATTTATTCCATTAATTCTTTTAAAATATTCAATTGCTTAAGCAACCTCTTTGACAAAATCAAATGTTTTTTTCTTATGATGTTTCTTTATAAATATTCTCTGTTTAGTGATTTACATCATGTACAGGGTATTATTATTTGACAATTCTAAGAACGCGAATGGTAATATTTTCAGAGCAATTCAAGTTCATAGTTGCTAAGCCAATTTTTTTTTCTTTCTAAAGAAATCCACTGAATAAAAGCCACTCCAAGGATATAAGTGAATAAGACATTAAAAAGTGGATATAAATTCAAGCAGCTCTTATTATCATAAGCTGCTAGTCTGTTTTTAGTAAGGCACTATGTGCAGTCATGTGTCCTGACATAGCATCTCCACTGCATTGTGACCTGTCACAGCAATATTTTATTATAGACTGAGTAGTTTCATTGGTCTTTTCCCTCATCTATTGCAATAGTGAACTCTGTAAACAAATTAATCCATTTGGTGTTCATATAAGTGGCTGTTCCCAGGAAAGGTCTGAGTAACAACAGTCACGATGAATTCCCATGGTTTGTGTTCTTGGTGAGTTGCAAAGTAAACTCTATGCAGCTGATATGAGAAGCATGTAAAATTTTTGCTTGGACTTGAAGCTTTACAAGTTTTTTCAGGTGTGCAGTTTGTGGTACAACTGGAAAGGTCCCACCAGACCATTATTTTAATTACTGATGATCAGAACAGGAGAGGTAATAGTGAGAATCCCTTTTATTGCAAACCATTTTTAAGATGAGGATTGCAGTGGAAGTTTACAGCAGAAGAAGGCTGGAAAATGTTCACTGCCTCTGGGCAGCCAGAGGACAGAGACCACTATCCACGGTGCTTAGGGCAAGGCCTTTGGATTTGGCTTCTTGAAAGTCCATGTTGAATTCTTTTTATTACCTTAATACTATCATTTCACAAAACCATTCTTTTCTTATTCTTATGGATCTGTAATTCCTTCAGAGCTTTTTCCTGTTTCTGCACTTCTTCACTTCTGTAGAGTGTCTCCCCATTCTCCAGGAGTACCTGAAGACATTCACTACTCATTCGGAAATTCAGATAGTTCCTTATCTAGATAGGGTTCATTTTCATGAGTCCTTGCAGACTCTAACTTGCTTCTCCAAATATTTAAACTATTCATTTCCTATTCTGTCCTATGCCATCATCTCTGTACAGAAATTAATTAGTAGATACACGGTCACAATGGAACTTCTGCTGATACTGTTGGCATAATGACCTCCTACTAAGGTTTTAAGCAATACTTTCCATTATTCATGTTTAGATTTTGTTTTGCTGATACTTGTTTCACGACTTTAGCAAATTTTCCTGCACCCCAGTCATTCTTACTTAATCTGTGCCTATTCATGCTACTCTTATATACACCCTTTGTCCTACATATTTGCATAAAATTTTGAATAGTTTCTCTTAGAATTTTAATTCTTAAAGAATTAGTAATACAGATTGTTTTCTTACAGTGCACCCAATCTTTCCTTACCCTACCATACTTCATTTTTTTATTTTACCTTAACAGAGTCTCGTTCAGCAACTGGCAGCTCTTTGTCAGATCTCCTGCTGATGCCAGAAGACAGTCCTAATATAGGTAGTACAAAAATAGCTTAGCTACAATGTGACACTTCTGCAAATGTCAGACTACTCTCTTGAAGTACTGAAACATATAACTTCTGTACAAAGGCAAGCTCTCTGGGGATCAAGTGTAAAGGAGGAGTCATCTTTCAACAGTGAAGGTGTGAGGAGTTGTCACTGCATAAAGATGCTGCCTCTCTATGTTAACATAGTTAGAAAGTTACTTTGTAGATGAGAAATAATGATGCTGGTACCAGCCTGGAGAGAGTTAGTTCTTAGCCGACAGGGGAACACAGGGAATAGTCCAACATGGAGAAAAATACAAAGGTATCATTTCAGCCCTCCTTACTGATACATGCTTTGTATGCTTAGCTCAGAAAATCTCCTAGTAACAATCAGCTTTGAAAGCAGCGTGCATTACTTTTTTGTTCTGAGAAGCCTTGCTCCAAATTATTCACCACTCTGTCCCTATTCTTGTTTTTTCACATAGTTTTCTACTAGCATGAAACTACCCTATCATCTTCATTTGTGGTTCAATCCCCAATTTCAGTGTCCTCAAAGCTCTTCACATTTGCCTTTGGCAGAAATAAATAGAGGTGAATCAGCACCTCACATTTATTTCTTTATACATCTATTTTCTCACAGAAGGAGGTGCAGTTCAAGAAATTGAGGGAAGAGAGGCAACATAGTCTGGCAGTGAATCTTCCATGATGAAACAAGAAGCACAGGAAACAAGTTAATCTTCAATGTTCTTCTCACTGCTGCTGTTCTTTAATTTTTTTTTCGCTGGAGGGTTCATTGTAGACTGAAGTGACAATTTGTGATGGAGATGATTTTTTAGGAGAGAGTTCTTTGGGATAATTTATATTTCTCTCTCTGTTTTGAACCATTCAGATTGCCAGCTATTAGATATGTGTAGCTTTTCTCATGGATCTTAATTATTTTCTTTGAAATATGGCACCAAACGTTAATGTAGTCATAATCAGTAGGAGCACCTAAAGGTAATGCAGCCAGTTCATTTACATTATAGAGACTTTTTTTATATATTTATAACTTTCTCAAGGTTTTATGTTTTTTCCCCAGTATATTCTAATGATGTTATTTTAAAAAAAAAATCATAAATAAATGAGTAGCTCATAAGCAGGTAAGAGAACAAGTTCTGATGCACTTGTTCCACTTTAAACATTATTTATGATTTCTATAAATCATTCAAGTGGTTTCATTGGAGGATGGTAGAAACTTAAAATTTGTCACAGAGATCATATTTGTCGAGATCATATTTATGCCTTAGACAGTTTTTTAATTGTATATGTTATAGTGTGCAAACCTTTTCTTTTACTCCTTCATGTAAACACATATCTAAATGATATTCTGTACTGGAGTCAAGTGAAATTTCTGTTTTAATATGGAGAGATTTATGAAATATGAGCTTTGAACATGCATATAAAAGAAAAAAGAAAGGATTGAGAAGGTCTTCCTTTCTTTTAACAGTAGAATGTGGGGTATATGTAGATGGAAACAAAATCTATGTGTATAGGAAGCAGTATACAAATTTGACTGCCTCAATGATTATACAAACAGTACTATTCCCAGGGTGAGACCATGTAATATTACTTTGCTGCTGATGTTGTTGTTGTTTTAAATTCAAAAAATTCCATTTGAAAGTACCACAGTTCAAACTGTTGAGGTTTGAAAGGGAGGTCAGTAAGGGTAGGAATAAAAAAACCTAAACTTAGTCAAGCAATAAGCAGTCACACAGGATACCATTATAGCTAGGAAAAAAAATAGGTGCCTGTCAAGATCCTTCATTCTCGTTGTTGTCTGGGAAGAGAATATAGGTATATTAGATGTGAGATAAATCCCAGCCTGAGAGGTATTTAGATTTAGGTAAATGGTTCTGAATCACTTCATCTCCATTCTGTTCCTGCCCTGTATGTATCCATTTAGAACAGGGTATAGGAATTACAATTTGCTTAATAGTTCCTTTTCCAAGTTGCCTGCAGCCTTTGCAGATCCAGGTTTTTTGGTTTAGTTCTCCTGCTGTCCCCAGCTCTCATTATTGTACTGCAGTGCTTAGATCCCATGCACTGCCAGCAAGGTAAGTGTATCCTACCTGTATTCCTGTCTCTCTACACCAGCTGTGGAGGCATGTAGAGAACATGTAATGCCAGATGAAGTGGAGAGTACATACTTCCCTCCTCAGCCACATGACACAGGGACATAATATGATATAGGAGATCTTTCCTCTCCCCACAATTACATCAGGGCTGCAGCCATCCCTGTTTTGAATAGGGTGTGAGCTAAGACTGTGCAGTGAATAGCTGTGGAGTCCAAAGCACTCTCCCCTATTGCCCTTACCAATGGGAAGCTGAACTGGTTATGAGGGTGCTCTTCACAAAACTCTACCCTAATTGTGCAGAAAAACCTGTGTGGCCAGTCTCACACACTTTTTTCCGGGCACATCTGAACCTGTTTGTTTGCACTGGTTCGTGCTATGGTAATCTTATTATTCAGCGTGTTTTTGGACACCTGCAAGGAATTTGTATTTTCTCTGTGTATAACATGGCTTCTGTATAGTTACTTTATGTTTGTATTTATGCCTGAGGCACAGGAGAAAGGTTGGAGCTGAATATGGGCAGGGTGTGTCAACATTTCTACTGACATTGAAGTATTCCGGATGCCTTTTAACCCTGTCCTGCACAACTGCTCTAGCAGGATTAAGCCTACCAATGAAGCAGACTGATGAGATCTGCTTCCTTCTGCAACATGGGTCATGTCACCAATTTGTTTTAACAAAGTTACAGAGTGAAGTTCTTGAGTTCTTACTGATTTGTTACTGGTGGGGCCCCAAGGGCACCAAGAGGCTCTGTCACCTCTTCCCCCAGCACAGTGCTCCAGGCCCATTCTGGCACAATGCAGCCATGCAGCCTGGGATCAGGCTACAGTAAGGCACACCTGTGTGCATGATCTGCAAGGAACCTTGCTGGAGCCCCTTGCTCCACTTAGCAGAATTTTAGTTCCATTCTCATCATTGGTCCATGCCTGTGATATGCTGCAGATGCCAGCAATGGCAGGCTGTGACCTGCCTCTGTTGTGGAAGTCCCTGTTCCTCCTCAGGTGACAGGGAGGTAGTAAGGGACCATGGCAGGGCCACACCAAGGCAGGATCTCCCAGCACACAACCCAGGGTGACAGCCAGGCCTGGCAGATGCCCCAGGCCCCCAGCATCTTGACCACCTCATCCTCAGACCCTCAGTCACTCCCCTGGATTTCTTCTGCTTGTTTCCTGTGGCAATTGTAGTTTTCCACGTGCCTAGGTATAGGTTTTGATCTTATCACAGGCCTTTCATTTCTTAAAAAGCAGGGGGTTTGATGACACGGTCTTTTGGAAGTACTCATCAACTCTAGTTTTCAGTTTACACCTTGCATATAGGGGAGTCTGTTTTTGCAGTCTAATCTATTTCTTTCTACGTTCTTATCTACACCTACTAATATTGCACTTTAAAAAATGTTGCACTTTAAAGAAGGGAATATATGTCAGGATTTGTCTACCACTCACTTATGCAAACTGTGACTGCCAGATAAAAGACAAAATGAATGAAACTTTTCATTATCTAAACAAAGAGGAAAAAAGAAAGATATATTACGTGATCTTGAAGAGTAAACTAAGAGGAAAGCCTTTTTCCTTCCATCTTTAAACTCCTTATACTCTGTTGTCTTCATTTCACAAATACTTAATCACAGACCTCATTTATAAAGTGCTTAAGCAATTGTTTAACTGAGACCTAAGTATCTACAGTACAGAATAATATTTTCACTCAGAGTGGCAAAGTTAAATTCATACATGCAAATCTTTATGAAGGATTTAATGAATACTGATAAAAGGCTTTTACCTTTCAAATTCTTGGTTTTGTAAATTCAGTGTAATAGTAGAAATCTAGTATTTAAGCACTGACTGATTCAATTTTTTATAATTTAGAAGTATTAATACAGTATTCAATAACTAAGTCAATCAATGCTAATTGATTGACATCACAGAAAACATCTGACATTGACATCTGACATCACAGAAACTCTTTAGCATATTATTAACTCTATGTGTTGTTCTATCTCTCTGTCATAGATGAAAATGGCAAATAAATGCTGTTCTCCCTCAGACCAGGTAAGTCTTCCATTAT
This sequence comes from Calyptomena viridis, assembly GCA_013390005.1. NCBI lineage: Eukaryota > Metazoa > Chordata > Aves > Passeriformes > Eurylaimidae > Calyptomena > Calyptomena viridis. The sequence continues at coordinate 12,420 of WEIV01026465.1, forward strand.
ATTATCCAGTTATTTTAATTCTTGTGATTATTTGGTTGGAAAATTTGTAGAGCTGGCATATGCATATCTAGTCAGTTTCAAAATTCTAAACCCAAGTTTTCTGTGGTTTGAAATTATGAAATTACCTACTTAATACAGCAGATTCTTACTATTCTTACTAATCCACAGTAATGAGTAGAATCCTCCTCTCTAAACTTTAAAGTGGATTAGATGGATCCATGAAATACGTGAGAGGGGAACAATAGAACTTACAGACAAGTCCTAGAAAGCATAGTGTATGTTTGCATGCAACACTGCAGAAGTGACTCTATTAACTCTCAATTTATGTCACATATGGTGCACAGATAGCCAAGGAATGAATTCCAAATCCAATCTGTTTGGCATATATCATAATTTGCAGACTGCATTTGCCATGACTGTCTGTGACTTTTGGAGCTAAGGAGCTTGATGTTATATTTCTTCTAGTCCAAGTAGACAAATGTCCTGAAGACAAATGAATTTGCTGTGTTGGGAAGCATTCTTACTGCTTGTAACATTGCAAAGGGTTTTTTCATTTACTTTGTAAAATATAATAGTAGCATTTTTCAGGCTACATTAATTCTGGAAAGTACTCTGAAGCTTGTATAAAACTAAGGAGTTTTACTTATGTCTGCTTTCATTGCATCAATCTGGCATTATTACTCAAGAACAAAGAGTCTAATCCCCGTTGTTTTCAAAAATGCTGGATTTGTAGATTATAGAAGTGAAAAATAGCCAAGGTGTCTTTTATAGCGTTTTACTGCAGAAACTACTTATGAAATTTTATTACAGAAGTCAAAGATGGAGTAAAAACATTCTTCATATAAGAATCAAATAAATATTCATTATTTTGACATATTGTATATTATTTCACATGTCACCATTTCATCATCGTATTTCTGCAATGTACTTGGACATGTATAGACTTTTCTAGAAGTTATTAAAAATATTTAAGCATAGATATTTTGTTACACAGGAAACTGTTTTCTTATATTTGGATAAATCCTTTGAAAAAATATACCTCAAAACTCACATCATACTTTTATTCTATGTATAGTAGGTAATCAAGTTACCCCTAAAACAAAAATAAATCCCTGTTATATATAAGAAGGGAACATTTAGTCTTCACCGGCAATCTCTCTTTCAACACCTTGCGAGTGGATGGACTACAAGATGGGGAATGGGAGAATAAAGTCCCTCCCACTGTAAGTAAAAATCAAGTTTGTGACCACTTGAGGAAACTGAACATGCATAAGTCTATAGGACCTGCATCCCAGAGTCCTGAGAGAACTGGCTGATGTAGTTGGCAAGCTACTCTCCATGATATTTGAAATTTCATGGCAGTCAAGTGGAGACCCCATGAGTGGAAAAAAGGAAACATTGCACTCATTTTTAAAAAGTGTATAAAGGAATATTCCAGGAACTACCAACATGTCAGCTTCACCTCTGTTCCTGAGAAAATCATGGAACAGATTCTCCTAGAAGCTGTGTTAAAGCACTTGGAGGACAGGGAGATGATCTGAGACAGCCAACATGGCTTTGTCAAGAGCAAGTCCTGCCTGACCAACCATGTGGCCTTCTATGATGGAGTGACTGCATCAGTCGAAAAGGGAAGGGCTACAGATGTCATTTATCTGGACTTCTGTAAAGGCTTTGACACTGTCCCCCACAACATCCTTCTCTCTAAATTTAAGATATATGGATTTAATGGATGGACTGTCCAGGGGATAAGGAATTTGTTAGACAGTCACATCCAGAGGATAGTGGTCAATGGCTCAGTGTCCCAATGGACATCAGTGACAAGTGGTGTCCCACAGAGGTCTGTATTGGGACCAGTACTGTTTAATGTCTTCATCAGTGACATAGACTTGGTGAGTGCACCCTCAGTAAGTTTGCAGACAGCACCACATTGTGTGATGTGGTTGACACACTAGAAGGAAAGGATCAATAAGTGGTCCCATGGGAACTTCATGAGGTTCAAGAAAGCCAAGTGCAAGGTGCTATACCTGGGTTGAGGCAACCCTCAGTATCAATACAGACTGGAGGATGAATGAATTGAGAGCAGCCCTGTCAAGAAGAACTTGGGTGTGCTGGTGCATAAGAGACTGGACATGACCCAGCAATGTGCACTCGCAGCCCAGAAAGCCAAACATGTCTGGGCTGCATCAAGAGTGGCCAGAAGTTCAGGGGAGATGATTTCACTTTCTACTCTGCTCTCAAGACCCCTACGTAAAATGCTGCATCCTGTTCTGGGGCCCCCAGCATAAGAAGAACATGGACCTGTTCTAACAGGTCCAGAGGAGGGCCACAAAGATGATCAGAGGGATGGGACACCTCTCCTATAAAGAGAGCCTGGAAGAGATGGGGCTGTTCAGCTTGGAGAAGGCTCCAGGGTGACCTTTTGCAGCCTTTCAGTACTTAAAGGGGGGCCTATAAGAATGATTGGGTCAAACTTTTTAGCAAGACCTGTTTTGACAGGACAAGGGGTAATAATTTTAAACTGAAAGAAGATTGATTTAGATTAGTGATAAGAAAGAAGTTTTTTTACATGGAAGGTGGTAAAGCACTGGCACAGGTTGCCCCATCCCTGGAAACATTCAAGATCAGGTTAGTCTCTGAGCAATCTGATATAATTTAACATGTCCCTGCTCATTGCAGTAGGGTTGACCTAAATGACATTTAGAGCTCCCTTCCAACCCAAACTATTCTATAATTCTATATTTAATTACTGTCTTTGGCAAAGCTTTTTATTATTAATTAAACTGATATGAAGAACAGGTGATTATGAATGCCAGGGGAAAAGGTATTTCATTTGGATATCTTTTGTTGGATGAACTGTCTACTGCAAGTACTTTAGTAAGTATTAAAAGTCTTTTCTTATCAGTTTGGGCACACATCATGACTTTAGTTGAAAAAAGGAACACATATTTTTCTTCAATTTTTCAAAAGTTTTGGGACAGTCATGCAACCTATCTCTAGCTACATAATTTAATTTCTTAAATAAACAGGCTAGTCTCCATAAAATGCCTACATATTCAGTGCAGAAAATTATTCTCTTCCAGAGAGCTGTTCAAATGTGAAAGTTGATATCAAAGCTTTAAATCGTTCTTTATAGGAGCCACTTTTGCTGTCTTGACTTTTCCCTTAGCATATAATCTGAAGTACGTGTCCAAAGTTAGGCAGTACAAATCTATCCCATCTTTTCCATTCCAAAAATAAAAAGAAAGGAAGATACAATTAAAACCTTAATTTCAGAAGCTGAAAATTTAAGGTTGAAGTGACAGCAACAAACATTGGATTGTTCTCTGCCAAAAAGTGAGAAAAAAAAAGTTTATAATGAGTTTGGGCAGATCAAGAAAATAAAAATAGCCAAAATTAAACTATTAAAGGAGCACATGTGAACAATTCAGACTTTATATGTCCTATGAAAATTTGCTTAAAAGCAAGCAAAAAGTGAATCTCTCAGATATATATATATATATATATATGACAAAGGCATCATATAAAACTTGGCAGTGATAACTGAAAGCAGATGACTTGTTCTGTCCTAAATTAATGGAGCCTGTTAATGTCACTTACATAATGTTTATACAGACCTGAATAGCTTTTATTAATGCTATTGATTTAAAATTTATAGAAAGGATAACCTTAGGAGATTGAAGGTCACTTGAAGACCTGTCTTGAAGTAAAATTGCTGATAGCTGCAAATTTATCTTTACTTTCAAGAATGGACATTTCTGAAGAATTACACAGGTCCTTAGAGTTTCATTACTGTGTCACCTGTGGCGAGTTTTCTTCATTGCTTTTAGAGTCCAACTTAATCTTTCATAAAGGGACAAGGTTGGATGTGGATAGGTTTCATTCAGATTGCGTTTTTCATGGGGCATTAGCAAACTAGGATTCAGGGTCATCAAGAACATAAGAAATTAGTTTGGTAAAGGTGGCTTTCTTCTTTGTCTTTCATATTGCCCCTGACTGGTTTTACTGGAAACTGAATCTCCAGAACATGTTGAATTCTGTAGGTATTTAAATAAAGAAAATGGGAAAGGACTAAGATATTGGTTCTTGGGTCTAAACCAGCTGTATTTATGGGTCTCTTTGCCAAAAGATGTCAAACAAACTGTTACGAAAAGGGAAGGTTTAAACTAACCCTTCCAAAGGAGGAGAATTTCTCTTCCCTTATATCTTATTTATGTCTGTCAGAGTTCCAGGTAAATTGAAACCATTTATGGCCCAATCAGTCTACAGGTGTCCCATGCACAGAGGGAATTTCACTGCAGATCCACCAAATTGGAGGGTATATTCGATATTTTCCTGCTAGGAGGGACCTTCACCAACAGACAGGTTGATCTCTCAGCAGATCTCCCTAAAGTGTTATTTCACCACCAACTAAACTGTTACAACCTTTGTATAAGGATTTATGCTAAACAGTTATAACGCTTTTTATTTTACAACACTTTTTATTAAGATATATTGTGACAAAATAAATAGTGTGTTCTTTTAATAGTTGGGATAATCCTCATTAAAAGAGACAGAGTTCAAAACCGCATAAAATGAATAATACACTCAGGTTCTAAAGCAAAACAATCTATCTAGAATACTATGAAAAAAAAAAAAAAAGCAAAGTGTTAGTTTAAAGCAAAACAGGTAACATACATAAGTTACAACTTATCTCACCAGGCATCCCGTGCAAGAGGAGAGAGAGGAGGAGATGCCCATCGGCTTCCTCTGCAGTTAGAATGGAAAGCTTCTCTCCCAAATTCTGCTAATTTGTAACAGCTTTTTATACTTTTTTTTCCTCCAGAAGGAAGGTATGGAGTTTTTTGTAAGTGCTATGGTCAACATTTCTAAATTTGAGGCAGTGACATAAGAGTCTCATTGTTTAGAAGATTTGTGAATTTTGCCTGACTGGTGTCAATATAGTTCCACAGGAATAATGATAGGACTTTATTGATAGATGGCTGGCAGAGTCAAGGGTTATCAAAGTTCCGTCTGGACCTTGTGTTTCTGAGAGCATGAATGAATGCCTTCACACCCCCTAGACTCTGAGAATTCTCAGGCCTTAGTGGATTTTACAGAGACTTTCCTGTGAGACAGTGATTCTGGGTTATTCAGGGAGGTGCCAGCTAGGCTTTTCTTTCCTGCAACTCCTGTATTATTTTAACTCCTGTCCTTTATTTATTGTGTATCTGTCACAAACATGGGGTGATTTTTGGGGTGGTTCTGTGCAGGGCCATAAGCTGAACTTCAATGATCCTTGTGGATCCCTTCCAACTCAGGATATTCTATGATTCTATGACTTTGTCCTGTGTCTATGATCTGGAGTTAGAGGTGAGGAGTTGTAGTTATTATTAATATATTTATACTGTTAAAATAAACAGTACCACGTCATGAAGCTAATTGGCATGGTCTAGCTACTTCCACACTTTTAAATTCTTTTTGCCCATCAAAGCAGAGTATCTGCATTTAAACTGCCTATTGTAGATTATTTCCAACAGTGCTAAAATCCCAGACTGACCACGGGAATTATTTGGAGAGTTCTAGTTATCCCAGGACATGTCATGCTAGTTAGTTCATGTCAAGGACTACAAGGTTTTAAGAAATATGTAGGGATTGCACAAATTTGAAAGTTATTAATTAAGTAAGTACCAGTGCTGAAGCTCTGGTTCTGTCTATGTAACCTGTGTCGATAATGAACATATAGCATCTATGCATCATAACTTTTGATTCTGGTTGATATAATTGATTATAATACTCTAGAAATTTGAAAGCACTTGATCTTATGTTATCAGGAGGCAGGTAGATTTAGGACTCAATTTTAAAAAAATACACATTGCTGGATTGCTTTTTATTTTTTATTAAATTAGGCAATTCTCTGTATGGGTAAAAATACTTGCAAGGTTTTTTATATATTTGCTGCGTTGTTTTATGTTTTTAAGACTAAAATTTTATCAAAATTATTTCAGGGAATTTGTGTCTGCTGGGTGACTTCTCAAAAGATTAGAAAAGGGCAAACATCATGTCTGTTAATGAATAAAGAAAGAGAATTTGGACAATTAGAGACTAGTCAATTTGCCTTCAATCTCTATGAAGAAATTTGAAATATAACAAAATACCTGTATGGAGCAGCAAGATAATAAATTAATGACCACTCTGAAGGATTTGTCAATAGTTAATAGTGACAAATGATCCAATTTACTTTTGTGATCATGTGATGTAACTTGTGGGTGTGTGGCAATTCTTGACTGTAACAGGTTGGCCTTGGCTGGGCACCAAGTACCCGGACAGTCTCTCGCCCCTTCCCTTTTACCAATAAGATGACAGCAACTCATGGGTGTTAAGACCAGGCAGTTCAATACAAGCAAAAAAAGATTTGTGCGTGCAGGAAGCAAAGCGAAGGAGAATCTAATCTCTACTTCCCATTCCACGAGGTCAGGTCGTGTCCTGAGAAGCAGGGCCCTACGCGTTGGTTGTCTCTTCAGCGGAGACAACCCCGTGCCCCCACCCCTGCTGTTCTTTTATATCTGAGCTGACATCGTATGGTCTGGAATATCCCTTTGATCAGTCTGGGTCACCTGATCTGCTCGTGTCCCCTCTGCCTCTGCCTCACAGCAGTCGAAACAGTGGAGTGTTATCTCCTAGCAATGCTAAGGCTGCTGGGGCTCAGATAGACCCAGTACATTGACGTTACAATATTTTAAACAAGTATTATATGTATTTGATTGTACAGATTTTGTTGCATAATCCAATAATAGGTATAAATGACTTACTTTCAAAACTGACATGACTAGAAGTGCTGAAGTGATCTGACCTGGATCCAGTTCCCTTGAATACTGCCTTTGATGGTGCATTAGCAAAAGTAAGCCTACAGATTTTGTAGACATTAAGTTTAAATACAGTATTAGACATACGAATGATTTTGACATATTCAAGAATGAGTCTGAAAATCAGGGTTGAAGCCAGTTAGGATGCAGCATATATGCAAGAATAATCAAGTAAATGTGAGAGACTGGGAAAAATAAAGTTGTTACTGGAAAATACTTGAAACGTATCTGGGGATGTAAATTCTTTTAGGAAGGTTTGGTCCATCCTCCATTGTCTTACTAGAACTTAGAGAGGCTGTCCCAGATGCCCCTATCTGCAGAAGCCAGTCAGAGAAAAAACAGGTTCATTGTTATGAATTATTATGGTATATTATTACATCAGTCTGTGGTAATCAGGTACAGAGCTAATCAACTGAGACCTCAAAAACCTGCATTGTTTTGGTTTACCTTACAGTCCTTTCCCCCCTCACCTTTTCCCCCTCTCAAATAAGGAACCCACCCACACTATACTTCTTCTCTATTGGCTCTTATTTTTTCTGATTTTTTCATGCTGATTTGGTTATTTTGGCCATGATCTGTGATAGCACCACAGCTGTCTGTAAGCCAGTCCCCCTTTTCATTATCTTTTGACATTCTTCACCCATTCTTAACTTCCTTTTAGTATGTTTCACCTGCTGGTTTATCCCCTTATCATTGTATCAGTATAGCTGCAGGCTTCAGCAAAGCCAGCCAATTTCTCTCTTTGCATTGCATGCAATGTCCAGGTAGTTTCTTATTGTTACCTTGCCAGCCAGGGCTGGCTGTTTACCTTCATGCTGAAACAACCATTTCTCCTTTGTGGCTTTTGAGAAAGAGGCAAGCATTGTGGGCTGTGCCTAAGTGAGTTACTGTAAGACATGCTCAGCATATACCTTTTGCTGTGAGGCCTTGTCAGGAATACTGATTCTGATTTTGTGCACTATATTTCCAAAAAGATATTGACCAAAGGTTTTCCATGGCTTCCGTGGACAGGCTGAAATAAAGAAAGAGACATAAGTATGAAAGTCATATTAATGAATGATAACTTTGTGCTCAGAGAATAACAGGTGTAAAGCAGCAAATGATCCCACACAAGCAGCATGTTCTTGTTCAGGGATTTTGCTTCATTTATGAACTGAATAAGCTCTTTTTTACTCTTCCAGTCTAAGGTCAAAATCATTTGAGTCTTTAGTGCATAAGGGCAAAAAAAATCTTAAATTGTGATTACAGCAAGAGTGATTCATGTTTGACATGAGAAATAGATTATTGAGAGAATAATCTATTATTCTAGAATAGATTATAGAGATAAATTCTGAAGCCTCCATTAGTGGAGGTCCTGAGGACATTAAGGAAGCATTTTTTAGAGACAAAATAGGTATCATGTCTACTGTGTTTTAGAGAGGTAAAGTACTAAGTTTCTCAGAAGCCTTTTTTCCAATGTGATAATTATAGATCATAATTCTAAATAAGAAACTCTTCAAATATGGAGTGTTTTCTCATTGTTTCTCATAGCAGAACTGCTGCTGCAGGCATGCCATGAACATGTTTGCCGGGCTTCATTCTGCAGCATTAAAGAAACCCTTCACCTACTCTTGTAAGATCAGTATATGTCCTTTTTTTTTTCATTTTCTCAAAACAGATAAAATAATGTTTTTAAAAATATAATATATAGCAACAAAATTACTTTATCCTATAGAAAGGGAGCAGGACTAAATTCCTTGAAGCATAAAGAGATCATAAAGATAAACTTAAGATCTTCCATGGTAATTGTTTTAACTTTAGTTATATGTGAGGTCAGTTTTTCAATTGCTAATGAAATTGCCTTAGTCGGCTTCAGAGACTCTTTCTGGGACTTCAGGTCCCAAATTGAAAAAATTTACCCTAATGGAAGTACCACTTTAAAACACTTAAACTTCTTAAACTTTGGTCAGCTATATGCAGTGCTTCTGTGAGGTAGATAGCTACAGTTTGAAATGGTTTCTTTATTTTCTTAGCTGTATATTGTTGTTGTTGTAATATTGCTAAAATATAAAGCAGACATATAAGACAAAAAAAAGAAAGTTGTGAAGCACCTGACTTTTCCTTTTTTATTTAGTTTGGTTAGTTCCTGCTGCACAAATAGTGCTGCTGACCTAGTATAATATAAGAATGCATAACCAATGAGACAACTGACTGGTAGTACCTGTATTCAAGAGGGAGTTCTGTGCTTTGGATCCTAACTTGATCAAGAAGGCTATAATGAATAAAAGTGAGAGATATCAGGCCCAATTTACCAGCCTCCTTGTTAAAACAAACAGATGAAGGGTAGAAACTATTATCGCTACCCAAAATGACTCATAAGCCAAATTTTTCACAGACAGACAGTGGCTGGGAAGACACATGAATTCAGAGACATACCTGCCTTCATAGTTCCCTTCAGATTAGTACAGATATGTTGCTATTTGTGGTTTACAAACTGTGCCCAGCTTGGATTTGTAAATTTCATTCTTGAGCTAAAGCACATAAAACACTTTAGTGTTGTAATTTCTAAGATCCTCTATAGTTTGGTCTCTAAAACATTACATTTTGAATAGTAGCCATTCAAACATAACTGAATGGAACTAATACACAGTGGAAACTATTAATGTAATATATCAAAACTTACAGCATTCTAATTTTATTTTATTTTTTATTTTATTTCTAGTTAATCTTTATGTCTGTGAAAGGACTGCTTGCCCCTCACTTCTCCAACACAATGTCTTTACTTTTCAAAACATGCCATCTAGCATTTGCTTTGGAAAAAAAAATTACTTAAGCTACCTCAAGATGTACTTCTCTTTGCTTTCTTAATTTGTTATTGTTCCATTGTGCCTCATGGTATGACTGATTCTTAACTTGCAGGTCAAGCTGGCATCTCTTGTAAATTCTTATCCCACTTTAGTTACGTAAGCGTAATTATGTAATTAAACATGTTTGTTCTGACATGTCATACACAGAGATCTCCTTGATTTTCTTTAATTGATTCCCTCTCAATTGTTTTGCATCATTTATTTCTCATACTATTTAACTAAAATTACTGTATGCAAAATGTGCTGGATGCTTTATGAAATTTAACATGTTAAGTTTCCAGTTTGCAGCATCTAGATGCTTTATTGCTGTAAGAAAACAATGAGTGCAAATAAGAACTTTCATTTATCTGCTATGATTGGATTACATTTTGTTAGTGATTTGCTTTATCTCCTCATAATGAGTGCTATTACTCATTTTTTTTCCTACAGGAGCTTTTGGAAAGTGTATTACAACATGTTAGAAACATAATAATACATCAATGATGTATGGGCATTATGCCACATAGTTTCAAATAGCAATGAAGGCAATGCTAAGAATGGGACAGTTTGCAGTCTTCTCCTCTTCCTCTTTCATATGCCTTATCACTTACTTTTTAGCTCACCATAATAAATGATGTCCATTTGCAAGTCAGCTAACATTGGTTTATGAATGTAAAAGAAAATATAGTATTATTTGTGTCCTGTGGTTGGGACAGCGTTCCTTTTGTCTATATTATTTGATATTATATTACCACCTGATTATTATATTATTACCTGATAGACTGACTATATAATAGCATTTTTAATGAAATATCAACAATAATATAGTATTGTTGAAATAATGAGGTTTCTGAACATCCCGTTTTTGCACTTTTGGTGACTGCTATAGAAACAATGTTTTGGTGAAAGTTATTAAATTTACAGAATATCAAATCAGGAACTAGAAGGGCTCCTGTATTTATTGTGCTGTTTCTTAGATCTCCTGAAGATGGTAATGCTGGAGCTCAGTAGAACAGTACAGAGAAGGATTGTCTGGCTCAACATATTGGTTTATTATTTGTTTATTGATAAATTATTTGATAAGAGACATAATTGATACATTAAATAAGAAAACTGTGTGTGAGGTTTTCATGATATAAGAGTATGAGCATTCATCTATACTATTAGCTAGTGCTTTGACATTTCTGCCCCTATGTAACTTATTACTGCCTGTAAGTGTGGCCTTAATTGAAAGCGAGCCAGGTTATCAGCAAGAATTGTGCGTTCAGATTGGTGACTCACTCTAGATTTAAGTACCTGTTTCAAGAGCAATATGTCCTTCTTACTGTATGCAAAATGGAACCTAAAATGTTCTTTGCTTGTTATTTTTCATGGGTATTTCACATTCATGATATTCTGCTTCCACACTATGGTATTATTCCCTTATAAATTTGCATTTACCTTGAAAAGGAAGCATGCAGTCTTACTTCTTAATTTCATTTTGTCTTACCATTAATTTATCTGGAAAATAAAGGCATGCATTGTAACACTCTGCAAGTCTTGTGAACACTGAATTTGACGTCTAATTCTACAAGAACATAAATGAGATAAAGTGCATATGAAAAAGACTATAAACTCTGAAAGACAGTAAGTGTGACAAAGACACAGTTAATAGTGGAAAACAGGAACCTAGAGAAAGCTGTTTGATTTGAAATATATCCAGTGATTTGTTGAGGTGTATTTCTTTAGAGGTACGTGTAATAGAAATGTTAGTATGTCCAAGTTTTGACACTACTATGGATAATGTAGGATCATGGCTCTTATAAACTGCCTGCTAAACCACTTCTGTACATGTAGGTTTTCTGCTGGCTCAAGTGAGAGTCTGCTTTGAGATGCATAGGTGGCTTTTAAAACTGTGATTATTTCAAATAAGATTCAGACTATCAGTATTGTAAATTTAAGTGTCTTTGAGGACTTCTGACACACTGGCATACTTCAAGTATATGGAAGTGGTGGGAAGGCAAATGTGAAGTGAATGATGCATCCCATTCTAATAAAACCACTCTTATGATCCACTGAAAAATAGAGTTTTAATTTTCAATTATTTTCTTTTACAGGTTATACATATGGGATGGGTAAATGAGAGAATTGAAGGAACTGATTCATCTCAGCTCTACAAATTCAAGTTTCTGGCACTGAAGGGCTCGTCCTTCTACATTTTCAGCACTCCACCGGTAAAAAATTAATATTTTTTGTGGTGGTTTCATTGTAAATGGAAACCTGTTTGTTATGTCTGGGTTTCTTTTCCTTTATCAAGTGAAGTTGTCAGCTGAGCTTTCAAAATAAGTTAAAGCCATAGATGCCTCTGAATTTCAATAAGCTTTAGATATTTAGCCTCTTTCAAGGTCCTCTGAAAATCTTACTGTACCTAGTTCAGAGAATTCCTAGTAGGGAGTAAGTGTTTTGCTTTTTGAAGTTGTCAAGGTCAGGTTTTTCTTTGGTTGGTTAGACCTCATATTTCTTACCTTATTTATTCTAAGGTATTTGTAGATGTAATGAGTTGGTAGTGACTTTGTTTTCTTAAAGACAAGATACATCATGAACTAAACCATCCATGTATTAATAGATACTTGTGTATTTTTCACACAGACAAGGGATTGAAGTGTTACACAGAATCCAGTGTTTAATGTACAGTCTGAAAAAATCTTAGATAATTTACTTACCTTGTAGCAGACAGTTCTCAACAGTTGACTTATCTAATGCTTTCCTAAAAATTAATTTAAAAGAATAAAACAGAAATGAGCTGTAGAATTCTAAACTGTTTTAATAAAGTGATCCATATTTATTATATGGTAATATCTAATCCCGTCTTTCCCTTTTTCTCCAGAGAACCTTTGTTTTAAAAAAATCAGAAAGAGTAAAATATGGAATTAGAATGCAATTTCAATTATTCAACTTGCTTACAGTTTTGCTGAGAAGGTGGTCAGTATCCCAGTTTTGTCAGCTGATCCAGAGAAAATCTGATCCTTTATGTGTATACTGTCTGCAGTACATTTGGAAAGTTGTATATGAATCTCAGTGAAATGCAATAAGTAAAATTTCACCCTCTCTAGATTGAAATTCTTAATCCAATTTTTTCTATTAACTTCAAGCATTTTAAAATAGCCAATAGTGTTCTTTTGAAAATGAGACATCTGGGAAAGATGGGGGGTTTCCCCCTCTAAAAATTGGGGGTTTAGTATGTTAAGCCGAGGAACCAAAATTTGATTCAATTTCTACAATCTAATTAAAATGTAAAAACAATGAAGAAATAGTAAACAAATAACACACAACATGAATGCTTTTTTTTTTTCCTTCTATAAATTTTAATTATTGTTTTCAGGCCTGTTTTTAAGACACATTTTTGATATAATTAAATCCATCCATCTACATGATACTAATTTGGAATAAACTATTTAATTTACCATATTCAGTACTCTACTAAAAACAGGCTAGTGAGGATGACTGTTTGGTGGTATTACACCATGTTACTTGACAGAATCTGCTATACCCTGTTGTGTTTCTGCACAATTTTTTTTTTTTTTTTTACAAACAGTGGCTTAAAAAAACCCCAACCAAACAAAAGGGCCCCTTTGGTCATTATGTTATGTCATTGCAATAGTATGCTACACCAGTAAATGTGACAGTCTTTGAATCATAAAAGCTGTTGACCAGTTTTCTTGCTCTTTAGTCATTCCACAGATATTTCGTATCAGGGAAAACCCCAACCAAATGAAAAAACAACAAACCATTAAATTAGTGGTTTCATGAAGAATTCAAACCTTGATCTAAAGCCACACTGAAAAGCTGATTATCAGTTGTTTTCCTGAGAGCACTTTCCCCCCTTTCTGTTGTTGACCCCCTTTTCTGGGGCTCACCCCACCCTTCCCACAGGCCAGGATCCCATTGCAGCCCCACCACGACTGTCAGTCCCTGGCCCAGCAGTGCAGCAGGGCCAGTCTCCAGCTTCACAGCCCTGTCGTGCCCAGCCGTGAGCCCCAGTGAGGCCCATGTCCAGGCCAGCCTATCCCTGCCTGGAGCTGGGGGCATCCCAGTCACCACGGCTGCCCTGCTCCTGTCTGGGGCATGTACTGGGCCTGGCTGGGATGGAGGTCACTTTCATGTGGCAGCGCGTTTCTTATTTGTGGCTAAAGCAGTGCTAACATGCCGGTGATGCTGAGCAGTGTTTGTAAAGACCCCACAATCAGTCTGGGGGTGGGCAAGGAGCTGGGGGAGGACACAGTCAGGACAGCTGACCTAAATAGGTCAAAAAGGATATCATGTACCAAAAATGTCTTGCTCTGGAATAAAAAATGGGGATTTGGTCTTCAAAAATAGCCATAGCTTGGAGACTGAATGGCCATTGGTCTACTTAGGATGAGCAGTGTGCAATCACCTTTGCATCAATTGATTTCTTCTGTGCCACATCCCAGCTCTGTAGCTGGAAACACAGGTCCCCTCACAAAGCTGTGCATAGACCATTTTCACTTCTTCTAGAGATACTTGATGGTACTGCTCTTACCATTACTCCTACTGACTCTTTTGTTACGGTGTTAATTGGGGGGACAGAAGTATTGTTCTGTCACAAAAATACAGATGTTTTAACTTGCTTGATCTTTAGAGGATACAAGTTTAACGTTTCATTTCAGAGATGTTGCTATTGCTAGTTGTACACTGAATCAATGTAGCATGTCAGTGTATCAATGTAGTGTGCACAGAGCAGATGAGCTGTAAGTTCTGCACTTACCTTTATCCAGAACTTTACAACTGCTTATAGAAAGATCTAGTACAAGTTTTACTCTTTTTCAATTTCTTCATTGTGTGTAAAAGATGATGCGAATTTAAATGCAGCTGTTAACTTTCATAAGAATGAATAAGATAGTTACCCATGAGCAAAAAAAAAGAAAATTGTAGAAAAAGATGTGGATATTATTATATCCAAAGAAATCACTATGGCAAGTAATATTCTATTTATACACTATTTCTACAATATCTCAGATGGTGTTTCCAAAAATGTAGAAGCTTCGCCATAGAAGTAAACATCAAAAACACCATTGAACAAATAGAAATTATTTCTATGTCAATTTTAATATACAAGCAGTGTTTTATTACATTCTAAAAGCATCTATAAAATTCCTGACAATTTTCAAATATTGGAAAAGTTCTGAATTCATATTCTAGAAGAAATTGAGGAGAAAGTACTCAAAATTATTATTCAAAATCAAATTATTTTTTTCTATCATTGAAAATTTCCAGGAAAAAAATTGAATGCTTTGTTTTTGTGCAATATAGGCTATATGTAGGGGGCATTTGTACTGTTTGATTTTTTTATGTTTTCTTCATAGTTCAGTATGGTTTTTAAATTAAAGTCTTCAAGTAGCCATATCTTTGTATCTGCTTTGTAACCCTTAATTACAAAACTATTTTTTTTCAATGTGATTAAATAAATAGCACTGAAGTGATTTACAGGATGGCAGCTAAGCAATCACTGCATGTGCTGCTTATAGTTTCTAGAAAAGAATAAATACAAGGCTAATATGAAAATAACAGAAATAGTTCCACTTTTGACAGACAGTACAGAGAAGAGAAGCTTGCATGATGTAATTCTCACAAGCAGTGTTTTTATGTTCGAGAGTACCTCTACGAAAGTTCTAAATACCTCTTATGGTAATTTACATTATACATGATGTCAATGTAACGTATTGGGAAAGAGGTGGCAATGATTTGGAGGGCATAGACTTGACCATGAACACTTGGTGAACTTTCTAACTCTACAGACAAGTAGGTAGTTGTCTGGTTTGCATATTTTCTAGCATCTGACTGTGCTATAGTGTGTGTTTTGCACCATTCAGTTTGATTTGATTTGGGCATCTTTAGGATTCTTGTAATGCTATGTCATAGTTCATCTCTTGATGAACTTCTTGATTTCTTGTTTTCCTTTTTAATATCTTATGATTTTTTTTTTATCTTCACTTCATTTTCTTTTTCCATTGAGGAGTGAAGAGAACAGTGAAGCGAATTACTCTTTGACTAGCAGTATTTTGTCTTCTTTCTAGACCTTTTTAGTACTTCTAGGCAGATTGAGTGCTTCTGCTTAATTCTCAGATAATGCAGCACTCTCTGTATTGCAGTAAAAAATATTATAGACTCTTTGATCTTTTTTTCCCCTTAAGTTTTACTCTTTAAATTTATTCAAATGCTTTTAATATTTTGAGGGGCTTTGGAGATTTCTAGAGTCAGATTCAGTGTTCAAAAAAAGTCAAAGAGTATGTTATGTTCATTTTGACTATAGTGAGTTTTGAAGTGTGACTTACATTCACCCCATATTTCTTTATTTAGTGGTGATCTCTTCAACAGGCATGAAAAGTCTTTTATGCTTATTTTATAATTGCAGAACTCTTGTCTAGGGATTAGCTTTTTGAGTTTGTTGTTTACTGCATGGGTGTATCAAATTTAGTTTAACTTCATTGTTTTTTCTCTATTTTAAATCGTAACTTTTTAAAGAAAAGCCATTTAAAATACATTTAAAGCTGAGTATATTTGAAATATGAGCATAAACTGATGCTGAGATCACCTGGTCTAACTAAGTTGCTGTTGCAGTGTATATTGTGCACTTATTTCTATGTTATGTATTTCCATAATATATGGTTCTGTTATTCCCTGTTGGAATGTTCTGTTACCCCTGTTTCCCACACACAGTTGGTTTGTTCTAAAGTTGTATCCCCCCTCAAATGTAACCCTATCCTCACCCCTCCCACCTGTCCCCAAGTATGTAACCCCAGAACTTTCTTCTAGGGGCGTGACCCCTCCCTAAACCACTCCTACCCCTCCTTCCCATTGGCTATTCCCTTTCCCCTCCCAGAAATTCAAACACCCTTTATAAGTTCATGTTAAGAAGGTCATGTGGCTTTTGTTGGTTGGAATCCCTTGAGGTTAGAAGCTCTCTGAGGCCACGTTGGCAGCAGAGGGCCAATAAACTCAAAATACACGTACCGCAAGAGCTGCCTGTTGCCTTTTTGCCCATCACTAGCTGAACTCACTGGCAGAGCTAAGCGAGGTTGGATCTAACCTGCTTGCTCTGAAGGCGATACTTGGCTGGTCTTCCTGGAAGGGAAGCCTTGAGCTGAGTATTGCCCCAAACATCTGCTGCAGTAACTCCTGGCCGGTGTTCTAAGCCTAGCCGGGGTGGAACCTGGACCAGCATCGAGCCAGGAACCTCAGCAAGTTGCTAAGTAGATTTTGCTGATTTATTTATTTTCAGAACTCCACTGTGACGCTGGTTTTTAAAATGTGAGGAAATTGTATAGACTCATGCTGAAGTAAAAAGTACCTCTGCAACACTTGGGACTTTTGTAACTCTACAGCCTTATTTCAGTCTCTCCTTATGGACTTAAAATTGTAACTTCAGGTTCCTATTTTTCTCTCTTGTTTGTTTTTATTATCTTTTTGACAAGCTCAGTGTTATCTGTGAGTGTACAAATGTGTTATTTTTACCTATTCTGAATATACCTTTTTGAAACATTTTGTCAAATGCTTTGTAAAAAATAATTGTATTGTCATGCTAAAATAATACCAAGAAATTGCAATTATAGAATACCTACAGGAAAAAATTCTGTGGGGAAATAATGAGAAAAACTGTTTTATTGCCTATGAAATATACTTCACTATCTCATTTATCTTAGTTACGTGTTACCCAGATATTAAATATGTGATGATGGATAACCTGCAATAAACTGATACATTATTTAAATCAAATGAAGGATATTACACTTCTCTTGAACTTTTCTGATTATTTCCAGCTTTTCTTCTTGACTAGAAGTATATGATTATTTGTGATTTTTTTAAAAAACAATGCAGTCTATAACAATAACATTTTAAACTTAGACATACTATGATACTTCTGATAAAACTATATTGTTAGCTGTCTCTTCAGCTTCCAGTATTCCTTTCTAGTATGTTTGTTTTGCCTCCTTAAAATTCCTGTCACCATGTCATTTGTGTTCTGATCACCTTGCAGACAATATTCAGACTGTTTGACTCTGACATACACAGTAAAATAAAATCATGGCTTATATGCTGAAAACATCATAAGAGGTTGAATGGCATCAAAAGATGAAAGAGATGCACAGGATAATGGGAAGAAGTCTGAAGTATTTGGAGTGAATTTAATGGCACAGCAGTGTCACCATCATCCATCATTAATAGCAGCAAAGAACCCCACCAGTTTAAATTAATCTTCAGGAATCAAAACAAATTATATGAGCAAATGAAAGTCCATTCATATCTCAAGAGTTTTGAGGTTTTAGCCTGTGTCACTAAAGTCAGTTTCATAAACAGCAGATTGAGTTGGAGCTTATGCTTTTATCTTTAGCCTCTAATAGCAATGAAGTATTCTCCTGTTGTTAACTGAGGTGGAAAAGAAACTTTCCCTTGGAGAAATTCAAGACCAGATAATGAACTAGCCCCCATTCTACCCTAAACCCATGAATATCCCTTTTGAGGATCAGCAGTAATGGGTCAAAACGTATTAATTAATTATTTTCTTTTCAAAACAGCTATCAAAGTAAAAAATATTTCCCTGGAAAAAAGATTAAGCAAATACCTGCAGTACTTGCTCAATGTGAGCATGTTTAAATGTGTATTTCTTTGTGAATCTGCTTTACAATTCCTCAGTTTCAGATGTTTCAAAACCTGTGTTATTTATTACTTGTAGCAATAATTGAAAAGCAAAACTCAAATAAAATGTTGAATGGACCTTAGAAGAAGGAATATAGAAATGGAAAGCTAAAAATTAGACATGTATGGCTCTAAAAATTGCTACTTTTTAATGAAGTGATGAGAGGGCAAGTTAATACCTGAAATTTCTTTAAATTTATTTTCTAAAACAGCTAACATTAGATTTAAGTTTGAAAAAGCTTCTTTTAAGTACTATGTACTTTTAAAAGTAGTTACATATAATGTTTTGAGCTTTAATTTATAAGAAATTGCTCATAATAAAGCAGAAGGTGTATAACGTGTTTTGACATATTCCTGTGTATGCATTGTAGTCAAGTGATGTTTGTCATTTGATTGTTAAAATATAAAAATTGTAAAATGGAGAATCCTAGAATATTAGTCCTCTTAAATCCTGAAAAGATGCAGTGCTAGAAGTTCCTCTTCTAGAGAACTCCAGTCTCATTGCAATAGTGCATTCATCTAAATTTAATCTCAAAAACCTAATCTAAGTATAGAGAAACTGGGAGAAGACTTGATTATTAAACTGACTGCCTTTGTGTTTGAAACGCTGGCTTCTCTGTTGTAGCATCTTAAAAAATAAACATGCTTATGTAACTCACTGCAAAGATTACAAAGAGCTTTTCACAATACTGGTAAAAACATAAATTAATTTTTTTAGTATCTTTTAATTACACTAAGATTACTATTTCTGTAAAAGTTGAATTGTATTTAACAGTGTTGTATAATGCTGAATATTAAGTGTAGCAATGTGCCTGTATTTAAAGCATCCAGTAGAATAACGATAGGTGAAATCTGTTAGTTGTTTTATCTGTACATAATTTTTAAATAAAAAATGTATTGATAATATTTTCTTTTGATATTATAGGTAAGCACACTAGACTGGGTACGAGCTGAAAAAATCTATAACCTCTGTGAGGTTCTATTTAAAATTCACAAGGTAGGTTTCCTAAAGATTACAATGACACCAGTAAAGAAAGCTTGCTTTTTCCTGTTGATAATAAGCTCGAGTTAATTTTAACTAGGAGTAGCTAACATTCAAATAGTTCATCTGTTGTTATAAAAACTATTTGTAATAGCTACTGTATTAGCTGTGCAAGTATAAGAGAATATGGAAAATGGATTAAGCTCCAAATGAGCAAGTTACTAAAATGCTTTCATATTGAAGTTTTCAGTGTTAGAGCTGTTTCTTTGAAGTATCAGTGAGACACAGAGCTAAGTATAATGATACTGCCTTTTTATTAATGGGTCAGATTTTTAGGCAAATGATGAAAAATGCTATAATTCTTGACCTGTATAAATATACTTTAATTTCGGTAGTTAAAATATAAAATTATGTCCTTGTCATGTAATGTGCAATTTGCAAGTATTGCAGTAGGTTTTGCCTTATAAACACATTCAATTTGTGTCCCATAGAATTCATTTTCTTCCCCCAGCTAGACACAGTCGTATTTTCTGTCTAGCTTGTCCCAAGCAAGGGTTTGGGGAAAAATCCTAGTTTACTGTTTAAATAATTGACTTATAGAATATATTTTCTAATAAATTGCATCAGATAGATTAATTTTATTCCCTACCAGTTAATTAAAAACTGCTTTGGAGGTGAGATAATACTAGATGAGAGCCTATTTTTCTAGGAAAGTAGAAACAAATGTATTTTCAGGGAAAAAATGAAAATCCATCTTTTCAAATAAAATACTGTTTTACTCAAAGCCATATGATTATAGGCATGGCATTATTTCAGTGTGACCATGTCTCCAGCTGGGTTTATGTTGGCAACCTCAGGTGCTGCCCAAAACTGAGACACAATAAGCAGATCATTTATTCATTCTCCTTGATGTTTTTTGAAATTTTACTATTTGTTGATAAATAAGTCAGGCACCAATTAAATATATATTTATTGTGTCTTTTGAAAAGATTTTGCTGTGGCTTGGGTTTTGGTTTTTAATCCTTTAAATGTTACTGCTGAAACTCAGTCCTTCCTTGAATATTATGATAATTTCAAGGATATTCTGTCCTTAAAGCAACTTTTGTGATACTTTTTTATTAAGAAAAGGAAGTGGGGAAATAAACTATCCAAAATTCAAGTCTTTAATGTTCTTGACATTTTAATAAATGAATGCTTAATTGCCCATCTTCATGAATATGTTAGCTAAAGTGCAAAATCCAAAATTCAACTATTTAACCTCTTTTATGTTGATTCTTTGATATAAATGGCAAAGAGACAAACTGGGAAAATCCAAATAAATAGGAAAAATCTCAAGAGATTAAAATTTCTGGATTGTATATGAAAGGTAGTTATGTTGTAAAAACTGCTGTTTGGGAGGGTCTTCTTAAGGATTTTCAGAAGCTGTTTGGAATTAGCACAAGACTGTGGTAGACTGTGCTGTTGTATCTTCTTGTGAAAGATGGATTTTAAGTAGAGGTGCTCTTGGTACATATCTAATTGTAAGGTTTTCATCTATGTTTATTAAGACACAAGAGTTAAACATGGAAAATAAGAATCCAGTATGGAATTTACATTTTGAAGCAAAATGTTTTATATATTTTAGATTTGTATGTGTTGTATGCCTTTGTAGAAATACACACTTGCATAGACAAACATGCATATGCAAATATGTGACTTAAAATTCATATATATAACATGCACTTGCATATTTGTGGACATTTGGTGGTAACAACCAGATGATTGAAAATGTGATATCTTTTATTGCATGTGTTTATTCCTATACCTTGCCTCATAATTCATCTTTATTGAAACTGTTACTGTAATTCTGTATCTTTCAGGGGCAAGAATATTAGACACATTTTTAAAAGCCATCTGTCTTAAATACATTTTATTTTCTTTTATTGCCTGGTATTTTCACATACAAATTTCAAAATATTAATATAGTAGTCTACAAGCCAGTATATGCTGCACTGAGTCATGAAGCAGATGTAATACCTGTCACTCCATAGCAGCTGAACACCAGAACATATGCAGGTATTTTGTTCAACTTCCTTTTCAACAGTCCAAAGGAGTGTTGTAAAATACCTTTGAGCTTCCTTAAGTCTGTTCTCTCCTCAGGTAGCTGCAAGGCCAATTCTGACAACAAAGTGCTGTGTTGTCAAGGTGCCCCATAGAACATCCACAGCTTTACAGGCTAATCTTGAGTAAATTGCATAAGGTTGCATGTGGCAACTTTACATTAGTCAGTAATTCACCAGCACAAGCAAAATTTTCAGTTCCTCTCTAAGTATTTTCATCCTTTTTATGACTATGAGAGCAGTACACAAAGGAGGGTGTGGTAGCAGAGCATTTGTTTCCTCTGCTTTTCATTACTAAACAGCGGGTCTTCATTGCTGCCCTACGAGGATACTTGAGTGTGCATCTAGACAGGAGGGACACAAGACCCTGAACATTAATTTTACACGTATCAGAATATTTTACATTATACTTGAATGCTAAAATGCCAGTTGGTTTTTTTTTTTCATGTGCACAGAGTTTTAACTGTAGCCTAATAGGTAATGATGGGCTACTAGAAGTTAAAGAAAACTAAATTCTAAATCTTTATAAAGATTATCCTGACTATAGGATTCTAGGACTTGAGTACCACTACAAAACTGCATGTTAATCTTTTCAAAGACATCTAAATCCAGTCAAACATGACTGCTCCTACTTCAGGTCTGCTTGGCTGGAGTCAAGCGTCCCAAACCTAACCTGGAGTGCTAAAGAAAGACAATTCTGTTTGTGAGTGACTTTGGGAAATAATGTCATTCTCATTGATAATTATTTTGTTCTTTCAATCTTTTCTGCCTCATGATATCATAGTGAAATGGAAATAGGGAAGAGCTCTATCCGATAAACAGAAATTTAAAAATATGTGTAATTTGGAAATTCAGGCTGTGAATATAGTTATGTGTGTAAGTAGTAGCTTTTTTATTTAGTTTTTTCTCTATATTTCTGCTAATAAATAAAGTTTTGAAATATTAGGGAAAGCATTATTGCATGAATGTGTTTTCATTTACAAAACATTCTATTTTTGGGATACTTTTTATTATAAAAGTCTAATGTGAAGTTTCTGTTCTTTATCTGAAAGGTAATGGCAGGATCTCGCTTTGTTCAGCTTGTAGTTATAGAACAGGGAGGCTATCAGGGAACATGGTTATGTTGTCATTGCCAGAATTAGTCCTTAGGTGCTTGGTAAATTATTCCATTCCTTGGGGTTTAGCATACTGGAATCCAATTATGATGGAATAATCATAATCTCCTGTAGAGCTGCTACACAGCTCTTGGATTATATTCAAAAAATTCTGTGACTTCCTTCCTTTTTGCTCTAAAAAATGCATTGGTACAAATTCAAATTATATATGTATTGCTGAGGTAATTTTTACAGTGTTTTGGAACTGCAGAAGTAGATTGGATTACATGATACAGGGTAAAGTTAATAAGAAGCAAAGAGAGAAGTTGTCTTTGACATTATTACTTAACTCTTAGACAATTTCTTCAAGGTAATGACATAATGCCATTACATACCCAAGTACCCATCGCTTACAGAAAACAGTGTTGCTTCAGCTGTTTGCTTTTGCCAGATGAAGAATCACATACTGAAACATGTCTTTCAGCTCTGGCTTACTGACGATTACTGGCTACAAGCAAACTTGTATTTAGGTATTCATCAGGACTTTGATCTTGAAGACCAGAGGCCGTACTGTTTCAGTGTTATGGTTGGACATGGCAAGAGTCATTATTTCAATGTAGAGCTGGGCAGTGAACTGGCAGTGTGGGAGAAATCATTTCAAAGAGCGATTTTCTTGGAAGTTCAAAGAACAGGGGTAAGTAATGAGTAATTTAAATCCTGGAGCCATTCCATCAGTAAAATAAGTATAAAAAATGTTTAGATTATTTGCATGTTGAATAACTGCATTATATTGATATCCTTCATGACTAAGGATTTGAGTATGTTTTAATACACCAAAGGCTTCCAAAAGCTTTATCATCACATCAATATTTTTCTGTCAATGACTATGTCATAACAGTCAGTGAGAAGGTTATAACAGTTTGGAAATTGGAAGTATTAATGCGTAATTTGACCTTGATTATTACAAGCTGGAAATTAATACATTTTACCACTGGAAAATTCTCTGGAGTTTATTTAGTCCACCTTGAACATTTTCTTCTGAAAAGCTTATTTTTGTCTCATGTAAGGTAAGTATGTTACATTTTACATAATTGTTCTGTTTTCAAAGAAAAATATTTTGCTCTTATATTGTTAATTGTGAATTGGGATTGTCCTAGTTAACATCAACACTCAGCATAGAAGCCAAAGGAAAGTTTATGATAGTCTAAAATTCTCAGAATTAAACAGCAGATTATCACTTTCTACTGGCTAGTAAATGTAGATCCATACTCTCAAGTGAACTGGAGGTATGAGAGTGTACGGATTGAGACTATAGACCCTCTCCAATTAAAAACATATTTATACAGTTCAGCACAAATGCAAACTTGATTTGGTATGCTCAGATTTGAGGAACCTTTGAAGTAGTGAGAACACTGGATCACAGCACTGCATTAGCACAACTTGCAAGGAACCGGAGTCTCAGCACAGGTGTTGAATCAGCTCGTCTAAATTTCCAAACCTTTGGGATTCTAACAAGGTTTCTGGGTTCTAACAAGGTACTTGGTTAGAACCCTTCCATTTGTCTCTTCAGACTGATGGAGTAGCAAAAAATTATTTCTTAATGGTAATTCTCTTGCTCCTGCACTTCTGAGAAGGGATGCAGTTTATTAGGAAAAAAATTGATTCTTTCTAAAAAATTGCTGGGCACCAGGGAGGGATTAATAATGCATTTCGAGTATGCATAAAGTATTTTCTCACATGAATTCTTCGAGAAATTATGCTACAGCTGTTTTACCAACCATTCAATTCTCCTGCTTATTAGCCATATAAAAATCAGGTAACATACAATTAAAATTAAGTATAACAAGGATATAGATTAGCTGGTTCTGTATTTGGTTAGATTTGGAATATTCATTTTTAAATCTCAAAACTTGTTATTATTTTACATCCTAACAATCTTAAAATTAAGGAATGATTCTTTACTTGTGGAGTGATCTTTTGTCATTTGAATCTGAGTCCTCTGGACTCCTTTCACTGAAAACATATTAATATTTCCTGCAGCTGTAGTTTAACCTATCTGAAACCCCCAGGAGAGGCATTAAAAAAAAATCCTGATTACAGTGCTTAAATTTCCATATATGTGTTCCCATATCTTATTTTTTTCTCACACAGTTGGATACATTCAAGTTTACTGTAAACCACCATGTCAGGGGGATGCAGAGTGCTACAGTCACTCTCCAGCAGTGAAAAGTCTTTTGACTCCACTATTTTCTTTCTTCCTTCAAAACATAACTGCCACTGTGAATGCCTTTCTTTTCAGAAGTATATCATAAATGGCATGAATGAGGTGCAACTTAATATTATATAGATTATTTCAAGCCTTAGAGAAAGAACTGGCATTTCAGTATCCAGGAAATTGAAGGTTACCACTGTTACATTAGATTGTCCTTTCTTTTGGAGAATTTTGGAAATCTTTTTTTATTTATAAATGATTGGTCAAGATTCATGGCAGAGGCTGAATTGCACTATGTCATTTAAGCCATTTTTAATTATATGTGACTTGGTTCTGTTTACTATTTAGTATTAGGATCTTGCCTATGAATTGTTTTTAACCTTATCCTGTACATATCTTTTGTATTTGGTGTTTCTATAATAAAAGCTGTATTTCTGAGAAGATTCTGTTCTTACACAGTTTATTAAAAGAAATTTTAAGGTGCAGTGGTCCTTTTGAATTTTTTCTGCCCATGTTGTGTAGGGTTTTTTTATATATTTCTTCTGAAGTTGGCAGCAGCATTAGATGACAGAGAAAATGCAATAAAGCAAGAAGAAACTCCCCACAAAATACTGTTCCTCTTTCAGCTATCTTAAAGAGCTGTTCTAAGAAACTGTGATATTTGGTGACCCTGATGAAATTAATCTATTTACAGCCAATGATAGCAAGTAAACATATGTTAAACCCAGGTGCTCAAAATATATGCTTCTTTTTTTACTAGAAAAACTATCGTAGTTGCTGATGGCATAACTTGGACAGATGGGGGCAATGAAAATACAGTAGAAATATGACAGAAAAGCAGTTGGAAGGGAGAAAAAATGCTGTTAAAAAGTATTTTTACACAGCTGGTAATAAAAGTCAACATTACAATTGGGGAAGATAGGCAGTGAAGTCCCCTCAATCATTAAAANATGAAAGGACTCTCAGGTGGCTGAAAGAAACATGCAGGTGGAAAGTCATCTACCATGGTATCCTTAAAATACCCTCAGTTGATATATAGTGCTGAAACATGCTTACATTCTCTCCTCAGTAGCAATTATAACACAAAATAAAGTTTTCCATTCGTACTTTCAGCTGTGATGCAGATCCTGCAACTTCTTTTCAATCCTCATACAGTTGAATAACCTGGTGTCACGACCATTTGCTTTGCTTGGACAGAAAAATAAAGTTGTTTAATGCAAGTTACTCCAAAAATTAAATAGGTTGAATTCCACTCAACTATAAGAGAATATTCAAGAATATTGTTGGGAATAATTGTGTGTACAGACCTGGAGCTTTTTTTCTATAGGATTCCCTTATGAAACTTTCCATTTTCTTTCTGCCAATATTGTACTGCTAAAACACTATGATTGAAATTCCTAAAAAATGAAATAATAGTCAAGGGCAATTAATAATTTTGTTTTGCTTTGTAAGCAAAAATTAATTCCTTTTACATATTAGTCAGTCCAGTTAACCTCTGTTTTGTCTGTGAGTCTGAGAGTCTTCCATACTTAAAAATGACAGATTTGAGATTGCCATACCTTACAGTATGCTTAGTTCACCACCTTCCTGTTCCAGACTTTAACATTTCCCTCTATTTGCTGTTGTCTATATGAAATACCTGAGGAATCTACAACCATGTGTTTGGTCCTGGCTACTTTTTGATTCCCTCTCTTCTAGTCATCTTCTTAATTTCCTTGTAATAACTTGTCACAAATTCTGCCAGTTCATCATGATGTTTTAATTAATTTATACGTTGCTCTCCATGTAACATGCATTTGTACAAATCCTTTCAGAATCAATACTGTTGACAGGTTTTGATTTTCATCTCTTGTTTTTCTAGTGAATATTTATGGTTTTAAGGCTTTCATTATAAAACTTGTCCATGTAATTCTTCCCTCTCATCCTTCCTTCGCAGCTCAGGAAATAATCTGTTCAACCTCCTCATTCCAACAAGTGTTTGCTGTTCTGCATAGTTACTTATTTTTAGATGCATATTTCTCTTAAAAATCCTCTGAAAAGGTACACTCAAACTGATTCAAAGCATACAGAAGTGGAGAGATTCTTTACAATTCATTTCAATAACCTTTCAAGGAAACCAGTATTTTTTCTCATTTAATTGACTATATTGTATAAAATATTAGTGTAGTAGTGACTGTATGCATACATGCTACGTCCTAACCAATCATAAGCAATAATTGGTTTACAAAATGAAAAGTAATGTTTATATTCTAAATCATCTGCTTGCTCCTATGGTGTGTAAAATCACATAATGAGGAAAGATCAAAAGAAAGAACTATGCAAATGTGCACTGACATTTTAAAATCCCACAGTTTCACCAATTTAAATTGATAAATAGCTTCCATGTCTTCAGCAGTTCCAGAAAGAGCCAAAATTAGTTTATGTATTTGGTTGTTTATTCTTTGTCTACTGGAGGTAACAATAAATTCCTCATGATTTCAAAATTGGCAGCCATACGGCAAAATCCTTTACCTAAAAGTTCAAATGGCTTCTAAACAATTTTTTTTGCAACTGAACATCAATGCATATTTTAGCAATAAACTTTTATATTTGCTTACAGTCAAGTGTTCAACAAGCCACTAATAATGTAAATAGTGATGTGTGCTGGTCAGGAATGTGTATTCCTTACATTCCCACTGCATAGTGGCCAAACTGCATGGAAGTGTGGAATTAGCACTATCTACCATCAAAAACTATTTTTTAGCATGAAAGGTACAAGTTCACTCGAAGATTTTGGATTTAGAGAATAGTGAAGTGTTTGTGATATTCAGATAAGGATCCTAAAAGAAGTTAAGTTCCTGGGTCTCCTTCCTGGACCATGATACAAAATGTGTTTTCTAGTCATTCTTCAGTGGCACTTTGAAATGATCTTACTACAACTCAAGTTAGATGTAATCAAAATAGATCTTAGAGACCATGTCCCCCCTGAGACTCGGTCAGAGATCAGTTATCTTCCCACTTATTGTTCTATCACAGCTTACCTAACTCTTCCAACTTCCTGTTTTCTTAGATGCTCCAAATACTTTGGCTGTCTCGGTAACTCTGCCACCAAAACAAACACACTTGTTGTCTCTAGGCATCTTTGGGAATTAAGTGGTGCTTTAGAAATAGTAGTCTAAATGACCCTCAGACTGAGTGAAAGAAGTCCACTTAAATTTTAAAAATCTAGCAGAAATTGGGCAATCTGACAAGAAGTAATTGTGATTTCTAGCTTATGAATATATTATTTCTTCATGGTGAACTCAGATTGAAATGTGGACTCCGAAAAACTATAACTCGCCGGCAGTTCTAAGAGCAGGGCTGTTCAT
>WEIV01026465.1:40531-108546 GCA_013390005.1 Calyptomena viridis
GGTCTGTTCATTCATTGCCACACTGGGAACAAGAATGGATTTTCTCCTCAGCCTGCCCCCGGGAAGCAGTCAACTAACGGGGTTAAATGCACCTGAGTTATACATATTTATGAGTGTCTTAGGAATATGCATCATATTTCCAGGAATAGGCGTTACATATTAAAATTACTTCTGAGAATTCATTAGCATAGGTCCCCTCCCTATCTCCACCCCATCCCCTCCAGTCTCGGGGGTCTCTGGTGGTCATTTGGGGATGAAGGCTGTGGTCCTCAAGAAACTAGCTTGTTACAAACCACAGTCTTGTTTGGTTTTGTTAGGTGCTAGGGTGTCCCATGCGGTCTAATTTTTTTCCAGCATCTCTCTGGCTCATTTTTGTTATTTTACTCTCAGTCCTACCTTTAAGTACTAGGCCATAAGGTGCCTAGGCCAAAAGGAGAGAAAAAAAATGTACTGCATACAGCTCTAACTTAGCTCTATAGATTTCTTTAAAACTTACATTAAAACTTATACTAAACCCCTCTTTCTAAATCAAGATGAGTAAAACAGGATTGGTTGATCACAAGGTAGGCTTTGTGAGCTGCAAATAATACAGTTAAAATGCAAAAATATTAAATACAGCTGACAATACTATCTTTTTATTCAGCGATCACTACAAAGAACATATGAAACAGAATTATATATAGGAGTCCCTTTAAGAATGAAAATGCCACTGTATTCTGTCTTCAGAACTAATTTCTGAGACAAACATAAGCAAAGGGAATATCTGTATTGCATTCAGGTGAGATATTAAATGCATTTAGATTTGGCTGGATTTATATCATCATTAAAAGATACTCACCAGTTTGTTACAAGAAGCACTCAGTTTAATTACACAGTTAAGGTTTAGATTGTTTTCATTATGTACAGAAAGCTTATTACAATTCCAATTTAACTGGTCATCTTTTGAAATGCTGTTAGATTCTAATTCATTTTCATACTGATACAAAAAGAACACCATTCTCCAATACAAAGAAAGATGCTGAAAGCTATACATATTAATTGTAAACACATTTGCAATAATTATTAATAATTCAGCAACTCAGATAAGAGATGAAAATCAGGAAGTGCAGTTTTTACAATTTTTAAAAAGCAAGAGAATTTGCCATTTACAAGGCTATTGAAATCAAATTTGTTTCTATATTCTGTATTTTGAACATTATTAATATAAAATGTTAGCCATTATTTCTAAATATAGCAATATTTTCTTAAAATTACAAATATTTATATTGAAAGAGTAAATATAAGTAATTATATATAATATAATGCCATGGAACTATGCCATGGGAATCTAGTTGCATTATTATTTTCATGAGAATCTTATAGACTTGAATAAGGCAGGAACTACAAGAGAGTTGGGGAGAGTTTTTTTTTCAAGGGCACATAGGGATAGAAGAAGGGGGAATGGGTTTAAAATGAGAGAGTACAGGTTTAGATTACATATTAGGAATAAATTCTCTATTGTGAGAGTGGTGAGACATTGGAACAGCTTGCGCAGAGAAGTTGTGGATACCCCATCCCCAAAGGTGTTCAAGGCCAGGTTGGATGGGATCCTGAGCAGCCTGGTCTAGTGGAACATGTCACTGCCCATGGTGGGGTTTTGGAACCCAAACCATTCTATGATTCCTTTCAGAAGTTGCTATCATGGAATTTCAAATTTATAGAATAATAGTACTTATACAGTATTATCTAGATTTTTGATAATAGATTGTAAGTTTTTAAAAGTTGGCATTCCCTATTACTCTCCACCTTTATAAGATTTCTTTGTAAGAATCAGACAGAAAAACTAAACCCTATCAAAAGCATCATTGATTCAGAACTGATGTTTTACTCAGGAATGTCTCTTGTTGATATTTCTGATTAAAATCCCTTTTCAACTGTGAAATTCCAGAATTTAAAAGTGTCACCAGAGAAGGAAAAACTTCATTATATGATGGCAAACTGTATCAAAAGAAAGTTGTTGTCTATGCTGAAGTAAATGAGTAGGGTCCTACTGGTTCTAGTAAAACAAATGCTGCCAGCCTGACTACTGAGATTGGGTATGTGAAAATACATTTGGGACAATCTACAGGTAGGAAACTATTAAAATTCAAATAACTGTTGAATCTTGCTTTTCTTTGTGGAAAAATGAGTTGCTACAAAACCATGAAGCTACTGCTGAGACACAGAGATGAGGAAGCATAATCTCTTCCTGACATAAACTGAGACTAAAGAACACACGTTGATAAATTTCCCTCCTGGAAAATAACCATTGCTAAGATGCTTGCCTTAGATTTTGTCCTCCTACCTCCAATTATCTCACTACCTTTTCCTACAATCAATTCAAGCCATAGCCTCTGTTTAGCAGAGAATGTAGCAAGTTTTCTTTCTTCTGTTAGATTTGCATTGCCCATAGGTTCGTATTACAAAGAGAATGCCATGGCAAAGAATAGGCATTCACAACTGCGTTATCTACTCATTTTGCCAAGGAATAGCTGAACCTACAAGTTGACCTCAGTCTTCCTGTAGGAACACAATTCCCTGTGCAGGAAAATTCACTTCAGCCCACATGTGCATGTAGCCCTGGTCTCTCTGGAATGGTGGTTTAATGCCTAATCTCAGTGATGCTGAACATTCCTGAAAAGACACTCTGTCCAATGAGAGCTCTACTAAGCAAACCATTTTTGCAGTTAGCCGCTGTAGTGTCATGAACATTACAAATTAAAAATTAGAAATAGATTAGAATATACCGTTGTTTCAGTAGATGACCTAAAGGCAAAAGTTGCAATAGCAATGTCCTGAGAAAGTCAGCATTTGAAACGTGGATGTATTAGGAGTAGGTATTGTTCACTAAAAGCTAGCCCCGAGCTAGCCCCATTAGCTCAGTTTATTTCTACTAAAATAAATGGAAGCTTCCTTTGAAGTTTGGAGAAAATATAATGAGCCATTACTTGAATCTTTTGAAAAATCCTGGTGCCAGAGTGTCTCTTGTGTACATATATTCTGAAACACAAATGTGCATCAATGTTTAGAAAAAAACAACTATAATGTCTTGTTGAAATTACCAGATTACAGCACCATCTTTTACAAGAGAATGTACTTTTTTATACTAATATCCAGAAGAGTATGTATAAAAAGAGTCATTTTAGGGCATTAAAATGCAATTCCTTTGACTGCAGCAGCAGCAGATCTTGAAGATGTACAAGATCTTGAATGTACAAGATTTTTAATCAGATCTGGTTTGTTTCAATAAAGTGGTTTTATTTGTGTCTATGCATAATTGTCACAGTTCTGTAGCCTTTTAATTGTGACATCACAAATTCCTTGAAGGTATGGGCAAATGAGTGGATCTGCCACGTTTTTTTAAGTGAAAATGGTCATCTGAAAATTTTGCTTTTAAAAAAAGTGATATATAAAATATTTTATCTTAAAATAACAGGGTTTTTTTAAATATGAGAAAGCCGAAGTGTATGGATGTTTAATTCAACTGTTTTGCAGTTTCAAAGAGTTTAAAAAGCACTTCTGTTTAGCACAAGTAATTCTATGCAAAAAGATTTGCAGAAGGTTTTGCAGGCTGTGTTCAGAATTAAGGGTTTTAATTTGGCCTCCTGGTATACTCTCTGTATGTGAGCTGAGATATATTTCTCAGTACAACCATAATAACTCTAGTTGCTCTTAACTTCATCTCCACATCTTCCTTAGATGGGTTTTTTTGCTAAAATTTGAATTTTCGGAAAGGCTTTTTCTTGACCTAGCTGGTTTTGGTAAATACATTGGAAGCATTAAGACACCTTACTCCTGTCCCTCCTGTCACTCTATGATTTAATGGCTGTAAAACACTGCTGTATAAAGTCTTAATGCAAAAATCTGTGTTCCAAACCATCTACTGTTGGTATTTTTCCCTCACTGTCACTCTATTTTAAAGGCTGGTGTGCATTATTTTATTTCTAATGCAGAATAACAGAGCACAAAGTTTAGGTCCCTCTCTCAGGCATTTAAGTTCATCTGATAAGTCTTACAAACAATTTTTTTACATATACTGACACTGACAGACTAAAAAAGAAATATTAAATGTAATATGAGGAGGGATTTGGTCTCAGAAATAAAAAGAAAAATGTATCAGTGATATTTGGAGGACGGTAAAATTTTATCTGTTCAAATTGGCAACTCTGGAGCTTTCTGTTGATATGATTGAAATGTTGATCAGTAATTGATTTCTAATTCTTACAGTTAGATTATATTATTATGTTAATCTTTAGTTTAATAGAGAATGATGAAGAAATTGCTTCATATACATTTAGTCCACTAGAATTGCACTCTCCTCATGTGTATACATTTCACTTTCATAACACTTTGTGAGATCATGGACTTTGTGGAAAAGTCAATTCTCAGAATCACAGGATATGCTGAATTGGAAGTGACCTCCAAGGATCATCAGGTCTAACCCTTAGCCCTGCACAGCACCATCCCCAAGAGTCACACCATGTGCCTGAAAGTATCATCCAAATGCTTCTTGAACTCTGTCAGCCTTGGTGCTGTGGCCACTTCCCTGGGGAGCCTGTTCCAGTGCCCAACCATCTTCTGGGGGAAAAACTTTGTTCTAAAACCTCCCCTGACACAACTTCAGGCCATTCCCTTGGGTCTTGTCACTGGTCACCTGATCAGTGCCTGCATCTCCTCTTTCCCTCACGAGGAAGTTGTAACTGCAATGAGGTCTCTCCTCAGTTTCCTCCAGGCTGAACAGACCAAGTGACCTCAGCTGCTCCTCATACGGCTTCCCCTCAAGGCCCTTCACCATCTTTAAGAGGGGAAAATGCTTATTTTGGGGTATTTCTAGTTGTTATGTTTGGTATTTTTAGTCACTTATTTTTGGCTAAGATCTAATTATTTAATATTTTTACATTAAAAAACAAAAGATAAATCTTGAATAGATTGAAAGATCTTGAAAAGAGCTTTGCCATTAGCTTTTAATAGTTTTGGCTTCATCACTAATTTAAACATGATAAAAGCATGCACTTTTATTAGTGGCTTTTATGTGTTCATTCATAGGTAACTATAAAAGAGGAAAAAGACCAGATGATGATGACTGTTTTATAATGTATGGAGTAGGTGCTGTTTTTATCAAACTAATAAAAATGTATTCTCATTATTTGTGTTATTTTACATGTAAAAGGAATGAGATGTCTCTGGAAAACAATTTAAAAAAACATATAAATTGGATTTATATGTTAATTTAATTTTCATATAAATACTCTCTTTTCTAAGCAAAGTCAAAGTTTTATTCAGATTTTAGCATTTATTATATTGATATCACATTATTTTTACAGAGGCACAGCACATATTTGAACTTAAAGTGAATAAGTTAACACAGCGTGCAATATGTGTACTGTATGGATATAGGGATGGTTCTTGCCTAAATGCTTTGCTATCTGCTTATAATTTATTTTGAGAAAGCGTGTGTTGAATTCTGTATTATGAGTATAGTTAGAAATAGTGTCTGTGTTCCCACTTACATGTAATAAACCTTTACAGCCCATCTTAGAGCAAATATATGTCTACATGTATAAAGTCATTAACAGACTAGCAGGGGAAATGTATGGTTCAAGTAGTAAAATGTAATGGTATTGCCTACTTTCCAGTTGCATTTTGAAAATAAACAAGTAAAATTATGTACATGCCAAATTTTTATCCATTTAGATTAGAAGACCAGTATTATTTCTGTGTTTTGACTGATCAAAACCACTAAAATTCCTGCTCAACAAAACATAGCTGCATCCAAAATGAATGAGTATATTGCATATGAATGCTGCAGTTAAAGCAGCATGATGTTTTTCTTCATGCAAGACAGTAATTAACCACAACATAGCATCAGCTGAATTTATGAAAGTGTAGACCTGGTGAAGCATTAGGAACAAGAGCACTAGAGTTAGAAAATATCCTTTAAAACAAGTATACACTATGTGATTTTTCTGTGTTGCACTTAGATGAGCAACATCATTAAAACTTACTTGTTCCTTCGAAACTTTGTGTGCCAGGAAAACTTAGGAAAAGGAATACTGACTGAAAAGCTTGGTAACTGACAGTGCTGATGCTTTAACAGTCATATTAAATGGTATTTTTTTTACTAAGTCTTTGTTGATGATCTCAGAATGTGACATCTCAACTGACAGGCATTACTAGCAATTGTGATTTTAAAGAATTTTACTAAAAAAACATAAGCACGTTGAACCCCTATTTCTTTAACAGAATACAATCTCACATCAGAGTAACAGTAAAGACTGTATGGCTTCAGAAAAGAATCCAGAGATACTACATTGGATGCCAGTGGCAGAACTTGGGCACGTTTAGCCCTCCAGCTAAAGCGTTTCAATAAACTTGTATTCCAGTAGCCACAAAAGTCTATTGCATGTCCAGATTTCTTTAGAAGCATTTGGACTTTCTAGTCCCAGATGAAACCAAATGTTCTTGTGCTTTCAGCCTATATATACATGGAGAAATCAGAAGGTCTTTGTCTGGGGTCAGTGTGAGTGGGCACGCTTGCTTTCTTATGCCTTCGTATTATGGCTTAGTATGGACAAGGACCCCTACACGTGTAAGGAAACTGAAGAGGAGGGTTCCTCTTTCTCCCTGCCTCTCCTTCCCAAGCCATCTGGGTCTGGGCTGCAGTGATGCTTGCTACCCACCAAGTCTCTGTGCTTCGAGCCTCATCACATGCCAGTGACTAAATATGAAGTGTTCCCCCTTTCGGTTTATGGCTCAGGCTCTGTCTCTCACTTTCAGATGTCTGAGGTATATTTTTGCTTTCCTCTCAGAGTGGAAAAAAGACGACCCTGTTGTTGTGTCTTCTGTGTGCTCAGTCTACAGTTTTAGCATTTACTCACCTCTTGGCTTGAGTACCTAACACCTATAAACCAAGCTTAAAGCCCTTCTTTTTATGTTAGCAGATCTGTTCACAATCACATTCCCTCCTCTGAGAGAAAGTGTCAGTGTAACTGATAATCATAAAAGCTAGTTTGGGAATTAATTGGCCTGTCATTGAACATATTTGTAGTGTGTCCTCTCAGTGTTAGAAAGAATCCTGTATCAGTCTTTGTTTTAGAGTACTGAAACAGATTGTCTCTTGTTCTTGCCCTTTTGTAAAAACTGATGGAAGAAGATAAGCATGAAAGAAGCTACTCTTTCTTTATTTCTTTTTTCTTATAAAGAGGTAATTAACACAAACCTTCCATGCTAATTAATTTCTGCAGATTCCAATATGTCTGCATAGTCATGGAAGACTATTGATAGCTACAATAAAAAGTACTAAATTTCTCAAGCCTCATAATATTAGTTAACTGTAGGATCAAGCTGGGATGGAAGCATCAAGAGTTTTGTAGATGGGAATGAGAGGCAAACAGGATAGAATCACAGAATCATCTAGGTTGGAAAAGACCTTTGAGATAACTGAATCCAACCTTTGACTGGTCACCACTTGGTCAGCTAGACCATGGCAGTACATGGCACGTCCAGTCGTTTCTCAAACACCAAATGTAGTTCAAAACT
Source organism: Calyptomena viridis (assembly GCA_013390005.1). Classification (NCBI taxonomy): domain Eukaryota; kingdom Metazoa; phylum Chordata; class Aves; order Passeriformes; family Eurylaimidae; genus Calyptomena; species Calyptomena viridis. The sequence continues at coordinate 48,089 of WEIV01026465.1, forward strand.
GAATTATTTCTAGGAAATCTCTGTGTCTATGGGAAAGACAGTGAGTGTATATGTGTAGTTGTTGTAACTATTATGCCTTATCAGAGTCTTGAAGGAAGATAGTAGTGCCAAAAATACACTAGTGCCATACTTCTGATCAGTGATAGGAGATCTAAGGAATTACTTCTGTGAATAAATCACAAACACTGTTCTTATGATATTTGGACCGTGATATTATCAATTTAATGATCTTTTCATGAGTTAAAAGTATATGCATTGAGATTCCGATACCTGAACAGTTACACAGATAAAAGCTTTGTAATTGCCATTTATTACAAATGTAATTATTCTACATTATTCTATATTACATATTGTTCAGAAAACATTAAATGATTGCTCCAGGATGTACACTACAATTTTCTTAGCTGTTGCAGTATGAGGCCTATTCTCTTCCTTTCTGTTGACTTCACAATCTAGCTAGCTGAAAAGCAGTGCTATTTTTTTTTTTTTTGCAACATTAACTGAAAGACAGCTAAGTCCAGATGTCTCGTTTTAGATTTCCATGTAAACAGTTGTTGTATATAGCCAAGGGTGATCACACAATTTCAAGTGTATGGGAAGCTTATTCCAAAGGCAGAAATGGAAAGGCATAGTACTGTGTAGTGTTAATGGATGTAGATGAGGGTCCTTATCACAGAACTGTCTGAGAACCTGATGTCTTTTAAATTTATACAGCAAAATGTGAACTAATTCTATTGTAAAGGAAACACTGTTGCATGTGTTTTGTAAGTATAAACCACTCCTCTATTTGCAGTATATTCTGTTTATCTCTAGTATTTATGAATAATTTCCAAACCAGTTACATTATTTGCCAATTCTGAATATTTGTAAAGTACTCCAGGCTAAACTTGTGCATAGTTCACTTTAGTATTTGCCATTTGTGACTGAGCAATTAGATGCTCACCCATTGGGGGAATCTAATTTAATACATTTTAAAAATTGCTGTGCAGAGAGCCCAGCTAGTATAACCATTTAATTGGAAAATAATGGATAATAAATGATGACTGGTGCTTAATGCCACCTTATAATTACTGAATAAAATGTAAGGATATGTAAATGTCATTCTAATTGAATATCAATCACTGAAATCTTTTTAAATGCCAAATAATATGATCTTAGAACACCAATGAGCAAAATAATTTATTCAGAAATATTATACATCTCCATCATTGTGGAGATGATTATAATACTAATCTGCACTAATTAATTAGTTTCACTCCCAGCCCTTTCAAAATCATTTATAAAATGTCATATCTGTAACTCAGAAATGCTTATTTTAGTATAACTCTAAGTATTTTTGTTAATACTGGAATGAGTAAACCTTTACAATCATGCAGAAGTTTTATATTTAACTAAAAATCTTTTTAAAATAATTAAAATTATAATTTTCAAATTAAGCAAGTTTATTAATGCTGTCAGTCTCTTCTAGGATATTCTTATGTTTTGTTTATTTATTTTTTTAATTTAAAGAAACTATCCAGATAGAAAACTTTTGTGTAAAAGAATGTCTAAGCATGAAGCAACATTGAGGTTCATGAAATAGCAATAAAAGTAATGCTTCCTTGGAAGAAACAAAAAAAAAATCAAAGACTTTATAAGGCACAGAGGTATAATCTTAAAGTGAGCAAGGAAAGCCTCACGAAGATCACAAAGGATCAGATCTCTACTCACACCGAAGGCAATGGGCCTTTTGCTATGAACTGTCAATAGTGAATGTCATCAAGCTGTTTCAGAAGCTTTTTCATTTTTTTTTAGAATCTTTTATACACCTAAGATACCAAGCCTTAAAAATAAATGGAGCAAGTTAATTGAATTTTTACTGTAAAGCTTATTCAGAAGTTCAAACAGAACTTCTGGATTTTGTTAATAAAATAGATTTTTTTCTTTCTAACCTGAAAGGTGTTCATAGAATTGGTGTATATATAGCACTGTCTGGCAAGTATCAGTGCTAACTGAGGAGTGATAGCTATTAGTTCTTCTCATTAAATTATATTAACTAACATTAACATAGTGCTGTGCTGGCATGTCACCAGAGTTTACAAATGAAAATATGTTGTAAAATAGAAAGACTGTGTACAAAGTTTAAATCAGATGGAGAGGTAAAGTAGACAGAATGCTTTTTCATAATGAGATTGCAGTGATTAAACATTTAGGCACTGTTGCTTGCACATTTGCTGGAAGTGATGTCAGAAGGTATTAATAGCTTGGGCCTAAGCAGTTTGCCAAAAGTTTGGAATAGTCAGATTTGGATTCGTTTGTTCTGTTTTGGGTTTTGTAAGGGGTAGTTTTCAAGATTATGGTATTTATGTGTAGAAGAGTGACTTGAAACATAGAAGACTCCCAGTTAATGCCCGATTTACAGTTAATACTATAAATCAGTATCAGATCTGATGCTGATTTACAGTCAAAGTTTTTGACAATTTTGAAATGTAGTAGTATAAAGCAGTACCAGTGTTGCCAGTTGAGTGCCTTCCCATAAAAAACAACCCTGCATAAAATATTATTTTTTAATATGGTAAATTACAATGATGGTTGTTATCTGAAGAATAATACCTTTTTTTTTTCCAGTCTAAAACATATATGTGCAGTTGGCAAGGGGATACCCTGTGTTTCACAGTCGACTTTGCACTAGGATTTACCTGTTTTGACAGTAAAACAAAGGTAAGAGGAAAAGAAAAGGAAAACATAACTCTGTATTATTATCAGAAGTTATCAGTTATTGCATTTTTATATGTTGATGTCCAGTATTTATTCCTCAGATGTACTTTGCTATTTATTTAGCACTACTGAAATGTAGTCGGTTTGGGACTTGAAAGGGACAATTTTAGTTGTGCCTTAGCACATAAAGATAAATTTTGGAGAAAGTAATTTCTTTTTTCAATTAATGAAAACAAAAGAAAGTTATATTTAGCAGAAAACTTGATTTGTTATAATGAAGAAACTTTAAGATTACAAAAAGATTACAATTCATGAAAGAAATGAAGTGTCACCGGATTCTATTTGTTTTGAAGCTACAGATATAAAATTGACTTAATTATTCATCTGTCATAAAAAAATTTAGGCCTTGTCTAAAATAAGCAGAACAAGGGCAAATGTATTTCAAAGTCAGAATCTAAAAGATTAAACTAACTTATCTTGCAAAACAGTGGCTATACAAACAGTGCTTACAGGATATGGTTTATGATACATCCCAACTTTCAAGTCCTGTCTATAGTGCTACTATTTTATATGCATCATTTAGTGATACTTTAAATTATTCTAAATGGATTTTAACATTTGTTTGACAGTAGAAGTAAACATACATAGCAAAAACATTTCTCCATTATTAGAACTGTGCAGTAGAAGATCTGTCCTCTCAAATATGGTTTTCATTTCCTAATTGAAAAGATTTTTCAAGTATATGTTTAAAAAATTCACTCAGTCATTCCGATTTAAGAGGCAACACACTGCATTTTGAGATACTGACACAGGGTCTAGTTTTTGCATGTTGGTATTTTGTGGGTTTGGGGTCAAAATGCACAAGTCTATTGAAATCTTTGTGCAGAAAAATAATGACAAAGATTGCTTGAAAATTTAGACTAATTGCATTAAGTTTGCTATCCTATGAAGGAGCATAAACTTCAAGAAATACAATGGCATACCTTTGCCTCAGGTGATACTGAATTCTGAAATTGTACTTGTTGCACAATTGAACACATTTTGCACGTAGCCACAAATTAGCTATAGAAAGTAATCTCTAGCCTATAGAAAGTGTTTTTTAAATGTGAAGACTGATTGCATGTACTCCCACCTTTAAAATTATAAACTTACTCTATCAAAAGGACTTTCCACCACAATGCCTACCTTCAGTATTGATGATGAGAATTTAGATGAACCTTTTTTGCTTATCTAAGGAGAAATACAGACTACCATCAGATAGACTAATTCTATTGTTAGACTGTAAAAATTCTGGAGAGCCTGAGTACATTTATTTTTCATCTGTGTGAGAGATGGAGATGTCCTCTGCACCCTCACACCTGAGTAAGGCAGTAATGTCAGACTTCTGCAGTTCATCATATGTCCCATCATTGTCACATGCATTGTGTTGCCCCATATGCATAGTTATTTCAGAATATTTCCTGCCAACACAGAAAAGATTCTTAAAGTGGTCAAGCAATTAACAGTTCATTAGGGACATAGTAATTTTATTGAAAAAAACTGTTTTTTCTTCAAGATAATGAACAAAATAAATTCTTCAGCTGATGTAAAGAATGATCTTGTACCACAGCAGGTGTTCATACAGGATTATTAAAATAATGGCCTGTCTGCTCTATGCCTCTAAACCTGGATCTCAAATTCTGGGAAACCAGCTCATGTATTCATTGAAAAACTTGCTTTTACAGTCTGAAATATAATATAAAAAGTGCCTTCTTATTACAAATTCTGAAATAAAAAGCTTAAGAACCTTTGCTTTCGAGTGTGGTGGATTGACCCTGAACAGAGAAGAGGAAATATAATGAAAGGCTTGTGGGTTGAGAGAAGGGTAGGAAGAGATCACTCACTGCTTACCATCATGGGCAAAACAGACTCCACTTGAGGAAATTAGTTTAATTTATTACCAATCTAATTGGAGTATGCTAATGAGAAATAAAAACCTAATCTTAAAACACCTTCCTTGCACCCCTCCATTCTCTCCAGGCTTAAATTTATTCCCAATTTGCTTTGTCTCGTCCCCTCCGATGGCACAGGCACATCAGGAATGGGGGCTTCAGTCAGTTTGTCACAAGTTATCTCTGCCACTCTTTCCTCCATAGACTCCTCACAGTCTTCCCCTGCTCCAGTGTGGAGTCCCTTCCACAGGAAGCAGTCCTCCACAAACTTCTCCAACTTGAATCCTTCCCATGGGCTGCAGCTCGTCAGGAACTGCTCCAGCATGGGTCCCTCTCGTGGGGTGTAGTCCTTCAGGAACATGACCTCCTCCCTCTCCTCCTTCACTGACCTTGGTGTCTGCAGGATTATTTCACATATTCTCACTCCTTTTTCCAGCATGAGAAATATAAGTGTCTTCTAGAAAAATCTTTTGTAGGACAGTGTTGGTGGCTTCTTAAACTTACTTGGAAGAATTACTTCTTTTCCTGCATATTCTGTTGCTGGGTTATCGTGGGCTTAACTCACTGAGCTATTATCATCTTGGGCCAATCATAGAGGTACTCTGCAGCTGCTTTATACAGCATTGTAGAGATTCTTTTTTTCTTGTTGGCTTGGCTGGTTCATCTTCCCCATCCTCTGCCTCCAGCTGCTCATCCAAGATGAAGGGATCCCAAAGTGTGCATTTTCTTTCACCTTCCAGAACTATCTACTTCTCTTCTTTCTCACTCAGTGTCAACCATTGACAGAGATGATGAGTCCAACAATGCCTATTATTGCTAAATTGTTCCTAAGTTCTTGTTTCATCTCCACCTTAGCAGTCATATTACACAGCAAACATTCATCTGTCCTGTTTAGAGCCAAACTCATTTAAGCTGTGAACACTTTTCAGGTGGTCTAACTAGGCCCTCTGGACCCAGTTAAAATCTGTTCATGAATGTAAAGCTTAAACACCATCACAGTGCTGTAGCATAGTTGGGTTTTTCTTCATCTGTTATATTTCTCTAAGAAGTCAGTGACATTTATGTCTGTAGGGAACTAGGAGATAGTATTTTATTTGCAGGACACTCCTTTTTAAACTATGAACAGGGTTCTGAAGACCATTTTAAGAAAAGATGTGTTGGAAAATGGAACATAGCAGACTTTTTTCCACGAATGCTTTTGAAATAGCCTTTCAAGTGTTTAAATTGTGTTTACTCAGCAGTGTCCAGGAATAGACTCTCCCATTTCAACATGTACAGAGAATTTTCATTAAGATTCTAGGCATTAAAGGAAACATCAGCCAGAAATCCAGATGCAAGTTATTATCTTATGGGTTTTTTTAAATTATATATTTTCAGGTGATCGGTAGAAAAATTCACATAAATACAGAGAATTGTTTTGGTTACAAAAATAATTTCTCAATTTTTGTTTTAAAAAGGTATCTCCAGAAGTATTAAACCATATCTGTCAGTCTAGGATTTCCCAACACTAGTAAGATACCATGCATCAGCCTGTAGGACAAAAACACTAGAATTCTTATATATCTTACAAACCACTATGTAATGTAGAACAGATCTTTGTGGTTTGTGAAACTACATTCAATAATAATATTTTTGCATTTCTATAGTTTATTTGAGGATTTTTACACACATCACTAAATTTAGGTTTGCAACATCTGTGTAAGACACTATTATGTGTGTTATGCAGATGAGCCAACTGAAATGTGAAAGCTCAAGATATGACATGGAATTCTGTTCATAGTGAAACTGATACAAATATCCTCATGAATCTTTATGGAATTAAGCTTTTATCATGGCTCTTGATATGATGTGGGCAATTGAGACATTGAAGCTTCAGAGAATTTCCAAATAGTTGTTTAATTAGTGAATATTAATATTGCATCTTTTGCTTTCACATAGGATACAGAACTGTTAATTTTAATTGCTCTGCAAAACGTCTGTTATCATGTACTATATTTACTGCCCTAATGCTTTTCCTTGATATAAAAACATTGATCGTCAATCTATAGTTCTAAGTAAGAACATGTAACAGAGTCCTTAATCAAATTGCTTTTTCTTTAGAATGTGCTGTGGAGGTTTAAATTCTCTCAGCTCAAAGGGTCTTCAGATGATGGGAAAACAAGGGTAAAGCTGCTTTTTCAGAATCTAGACACCAAACAAATTGAGACAAAGGTAAGCAACATCCTATTCCTCAGTTAAGTAAAACATGAAATAAAATTACTGTCAAAGCATCAGAAATTCCATTTGCTATTGCACATGTGTATGGTGAACACATCACAGTTTATCTTTTTTTCCCTGTTCTTTAGAAACTCCACAATAAACAGAAGTGGTATAGTACCTGTAGATTTCTTGTACTATTTGTACAAGCTTGTTATTAAGTTGTTGGTGGTATTTTGCTCTTTCAGAAGAATAATTTCTGTGAAGTTATTCCATCAACCTATGGTAGATATAATATCTAAAAATTACATTTAAAAAAGATAAAAGAAAAATAAAACTATATTAATGCTAAATGCATTTTTAAGCTGCTGTGTAAGTAGACTTAAATTTTTAAACACATACATGCTTAAGTTTCACTAAAAATAAAAGATTGTGTAACATTTATTAGCTTAGAAAAGGGAGTATTCTTGCAAGAGGACAAGCAATTGCTGAAACCTATTGTTACTACTGCGAATTAAGGGCACTTCATGCTTTGCAGGATCTGGAATAGTGGAGACATCCAGTCACTTCTATAGATGAGATATTAGTGGTGTCTCTTTTCCTTTTTTTTGTCTCTTTTTATTTTCTTCCCCCCCCCCTAGCAATTATCAAATAAAATTGTGGAACTTAGAATTTGGATTCCCAACTGAGCTTCAGCAGTTTCTTATTAAGGATTGCAATCATCTGGAGGTCTGTCTATAATGTTGTAGTCTGCACTGATTCTGCCCTGTGATCCCAAGTTTGCTGCTGAATGAGTAAATAAATAGATGACTTATCAATCATGTTGTTTTAAAAAGAATGAGGAGTTCTTTGGTGTGATATGACAGAGAAGAGGAAGGTAAAAGTGAAGTTCAAGTGAGTTTTGGTGTACAAAAGCCAATGAAAACAACAGAAAAGTATCTAAAGACCTATGAAAATTCTAAAATTATCGTAGCTGGAGTTGTACAGATTAAAGTCACTTATAAAATTCTATCTTGCTATAGTGACCATTCACAAAAGTTATATATTACCTATCTTTCTAATGTTTAAAAAAAGTTGTAAGGAGAAAATCCCTAACCTTCCCTAATGATAAATGTATCATAAAGTTACGGCAAATACCATATGTCTTTCTTTGTACATCTGCTTTAGTAAATTATTCAGGCTTTCATCAGAAAGCTTAACCTGAGTTGTCTCTTAGCTCTAGTGTAAAAGACATTATACTATCTGTTACAAAAGTTACGACACTATAATAATTCGTTTATAGTAGCAGGCCCTTTCCACTTCGTTTCTCACAGTAGTCCTTGGAGACTTTGGGAAAAGGACTACTGTCCTAATTTTATATGTGATCATCTATTGAAGAGAGTTTATGTAACTTATTGCTGATCAGATACAAAGATTGTACTGGTGCAAAAACTATAACATGTATCTCTATGTATTAAATCATTAGATAATCCATGTTTATGATTAGAAAAAGGCTGCATTTCTATTGATTGTAATGGAATTCTATTACTTTAATACTGAGTCATTCCTCTTTCTGTTGTGGTAAAAAATCTGATTTTTCAAATTTATTTAATTTCATTTTTGTGATCATCTAAATTGTTTTGGTTTTGTGGTTTGTTTTCTTTTTTTTTTTTTTTTAACTTACATTTTACTCTTTAGATAGAAAAAATGCAAATTTTGGCATTTTAGTAAAATTTTATTATCTATAAAATTTTTATAAAAGTAAGTTCTTATGGTAATTTTATAGCAAATTTGTTCAGAAGACAGATTTGTTAAAACATTAAAAATTATTATTTTACATAGCTCTAATGAAAACATCTTGTAATTGACAAAGTTTTCATGAATATTTGTGAGGTACCTTGAAAGTATCAGATGGAAGTTGATATGTGGTTGGTTCATATGATTCTAAAAATTCTAAGTATCTATGTAACTAAATGTGTAAGTGTGTTGTAAATGCTGGAAGATATGAGAAAAAGGTCATTAAAGCCCAGAAGAAAGGCTGATACTAAGTAGCTGAGGATTTATCAGGATTTCGATGATTATAACTTTTTTCCACTGCCTCTGCACAGTGCAGTGTACATTCTAGGACTTCACCTTAAATGGGACTGGGACACAGCTGTACAGTCTCTCCACTTCAGGTAACTGGTATATATATTCAAGTGTATGCCCACCACTTAAAAGGTATGATTTCTTAGACTTCAGAGTTACAGGCTTGTTGGAAAATATCCAATGTTAGGTACCCATAGTACAGTACAGTATCTGCCTCTGCTTATGGCACTGAAGGAGATTTCATAGAGCCAGATGGTGCTATACAGTGAAATGCAGCCAATAATGAGAAACAAAAAAGTCAACAAATAACAGAAGTTTCATTTTGCCAGAGTCAACAAGCCATTCTGTATGAAATAATGCTTGATCCAGATGACTTATGTTCCCTTGGCAGAAAACAGTAGAGTTAAATTTGCAAAAGAATTTTTTAGATTATGTCTAATTTTATATACTTATAAATTCTTGGGGGGAAAAAAGTCTCATTTAGGAATTCTGTTTTTGTATCTTGGTTACTAGTTACAGATGATGTTTCTTCTACAAATTTTAAACTAAGTAAACTTCAGTTGCACTTCAGTTTTAGGTGAACAATACATTCGTCCATTTAAAAAGCTTTCTGTTCAAAGGAAATAATAAGGCCAAGATAGTGCCAACAGAGGAATTTTGGGTTCTGTGATCATGGGGCAACCTTTACGGCACCTTTACCTGGGCCTGCTAGACCCAGATGGGTCCCATCTAACAAAAAAGGGTAAAAGGATTCTAGCCCACGAGTTGGCAGTCCACCAGTGATGTGACTAGAGAGGGTGAGATGTTATCAAGGGAGAAGTCAGTAACCCAACGGGAGTGCATGTACACTAATGCACGCAGTATGGGGAACAAACAAGAGGAGATGGAAGTCCTGGTCCAACAGGAGGGCTATGATGTAGTCGCTATCATGGAAACGTGGTGGGATGACTCTCATAATTGGAGTGCTGCTATGGAAGGCTACAAGCTCTTCAGGAGAGACAGATGGCAGAGGAGGGGTGGAGGGGTGGCCCTGTATATTAGGGGAGCTCTTGACACCATGAAAGTCTAGATTGATGACAACTGGGTGGAGTGCCTATGGGTAAGAGTCAGAGGGGCAGGCAATGTGTCTGACATCCTGGTTGGAGTCTGTTACAGACCACCTGACGAGGAGGAAGAGGTAGATCTATTGTTCTTTAAGCAGCTGGAGGTTGTCTCAAGACCCTTGTTCTTCTAGGAGACTTTAATCTGCTGGGAACTTAACACAGCAGAGAGGAGGCAGTCCAGAAGGTTCTTGGAGCATATTGAGGATTGCTGTTTGTCACAGCTGGTGAATGAGCCTACCAGGGGTGAGACTGTGCTTGACCTGCTGTTCACAAATAGAGGTGGTCTGGTTGGTGATGTTGTAGTTGGAGGCTGCCTGGGGTGCAGTGATCATGAGATTATAGAGTTTTCAATAACAATGAAACAAGGAAGGGCATGAACAAAATCTCCACACTGGACTTCCAGCAGACGGACTTTGGATTATTTAAAGAATTAATTAGGAGAGTACCTTGGGAAATAGCCCTTAAAAGCAAGGGGATCCAGGAAGGCTGGACATACTTCAAGAATGAAATCTTGAAGGCACAGAAGCAGGCTGTCCTGATGTGCTGAAAGACAAGCCGAAGGGGAAGAAGACTGGCCTGGATGAGTAAGGAGCTTCTGAAGGAACTAAAGGAAAAAAAGATAGTGTATTGCCTTTGGAAAGAGGGGGAGGTAAATCAGCTTATGTTTGAAGATATTGTTAGGTTGTGTAGGAAGAAAATCAGGGAGGCAAAAGCCCAACTGGAGCTCAAACTGGCCACTTCAGTAAAGGACAGTAAGAAGTGTTTTTACAGATATATTAATGGCAAAAAGAAGGGCAGCAACAACCTCCGCTCCTTATTGGATATGGAAGGGAATATAGTAACTAAAGATGAGGAAAAGGCTGAAGTACTTAACTCCTTCTTTGCCTCCGTTTTCAATAGTAAGGTGGATCATCTACAGGACAACTGGTCTTCTGAACTGGTAGGTGAGGTCAGAGTGCAATATAGCCCCCCTGTAATTCAGGAGGAAGAAGTTAGAGACCTGCTGAGCCACTTGGATCCTCACAAGTCTATGGGACCAGGTGGGATACATCCTAGAGTGATGAGGGAGCTGGCAGAAGAGCTCACTAAGCCACTCCATCATCTGCCAACAATCTTGGCTCACTGGTGTGGTCTCGGATGACTGGAAGTTGGTCAATGTGACGCCCATCCACAAAAAGGGACGGAAGGAGGATCCGGGAAATTACAGACCTGTCAGCATGACTTTGATTCCAGGTAAAATTATGGAGCAGATAATCCTGGATGCAATCATGCAGCACCTGCAGGGCACCTGCAGGATGACCAGGTGATCAGAGTCGCCAACACGGATTTAGGAGGGGTAGGTCCTGCCTGACCAACCGGATCTCCTTTTATGACCAAGTGAGTTGCCTGGTAGAAGAGAGGAAGGCTGTGGATGTAGTATACCTGGACTTCAGTATAGCCTTTGGTACTGTCTCCCAAAGTAAACTCCTGGAGAAGATGGCAACCTATGGCTTGGACATGAGCATTCCGTGCTGAGTTAGGAACTGGTTGGATGGCCGAGCCCAAAGAGTGGTGGTGGTGTCACATCCAGTTGGAAGCCTGGTGTCCTCCAGGGGTTGGTGTTGGGCCCGGTTCTGTTTAATATCTTTATTGGTGATCTGGACGAGGGAATTGAGTCCACCATTACCAAGTCTGCAAATGATACTAAGCTGGGAGCAAGTGTTGATCTGTTAGAGGGTAGGAGGGCCCTACAGAGGGACCTTGTCAGACTGGAGAGATGGGCTGATTCCAATAGGATGAAATTTAGTAAGTCCAAGTGCCAGGTTCTACACTTTGGTCGCAATAACCCCATGCAGGCAGAGCTATAAACTGGGGACAGAGTGGCTGGAGAGTGGTCAGGCCAAAAGGGACTTGGGAGTACTGGTACATAGGAAACTTAATATGAGCCAGCAGTGTGCCCAGGTGGCCAAAAAGGCCAATGGCATCCTGGCCTCCATCAGGAATAGTGTGGCCAGCAGGACTAGGGAAGTCATTCTTCCCCTGTACTCAGCACTGGTTAGGCTGCACTTTGAGTACTGTGTCCAGTTCTGGGCCCCTCAATTTAAGAAAGGTGTTGAGATGCTTGAATGTGTCCAGAGAAGAGTGACAAGGATGGTGAAGAGGCTGGAGCACAAGCCCTATGGGAAGAGATTGAGGGAGCTGGAGTTGTTTAGCCTAGAGAAGAGGAGGCTCAGGGGAGACCTTATAACTCTCTTCAACTACCTGAAAGGGGGTTGCCTGGGAGGGATCGGTCTCTTCTCTTAGGCAACCAGTGACAGAACAAGAGGACACAGTCTCAAGCTCCATCAAGGGAGATTCAGGTTCTATATTAGGAAAATCTTCTTCACTGAAAGGGTGATCCACCATTGGAATCTGCCTGGGGAGGTGGTGGAGTCACTATCCCTGGAGGTATTTAAGAGAAGACTTGAGGAGGCACTTAGTGCCATGGTTTAGATGAAGGGTTGGTATTGGGTTACAGGTTGGACTTGATGCTCTCAAAGGTATTTTCCAACCTTGATAATTCTATGATTCTATGATTCCTGTCAGTTGTTTCTCAGGTCCTTCATATTTTCTACAACTTCTTTCCATAGTTTTCCACTTTAGTACTTCCCTGAACTTACACTGCCTTCAATACTGAGAAATTACAAGTAATCTTAATAATAGTAGATATTCTTTACCCTGAAATTTAAAGTTGCTTTAAAAGAAAGAAAAAAAATAAGATTAATACTTTTGGGTTTGTATTGATGCTTTATCTCTTTTAGCTAAACTGTAGCTACCTGGATGATAAGACTTTGTTTCACAAGCATATTTTAATTGAGCACTTCCCTTTTCTTCTCATCTCACTTAATCTTAAATATTTATTGAAGAAAGAAAAATAAGAAACCTTTGTGTCAATAGACTATTGTGAGCCATATTGAAGCTTCATCTAGTTGTTGCTGCTCTCATAAAATTCTTGTCTATTACATGGATGACTTAAGAGCCCTGCATATTTACCTGAGTGCATTCAGAATGTTTTCTGCACCAACTTCAGGCCTCAAGTCTTCTGTAATTTCAGGGTGGTACAGTGGTACCATGTGATGTGACTTTGCAATTAGACTGCAGCAGTTTTGCAGTAAAGCCTTTGCAGTAAATCCCATTCTCTGAAAGGATATTTATGCTTTATTAGTCCTCTTGGGAGATATGGAAAATAAGGAGAGTGCAGTCAAAGCTCTCTCTTTAGTGCAAATTAATCTCTATCATCCATAAACCATAATGTAGCACTCGAGCCCTTCTGTATTTTTATTAGCATGTGTCTTTTGTTACTGAAGTCTGTCTGTTTACTGTGGAACATGGTGAGATCTTGAAAAACATTTGCAACATAATAGTAGATAAGCATTAAGATTCTGCCTTTGTGACAGTATTGGACAGTCTGCTGTTGGAAATTTAATATAATTGTATTTACTTGGCTGCTTTGAGACAAACATCTCTAGAACAACTTTTCACATGAATTTCTTGTGCATTAGGAAAGTCTGCATCTGCCAGTGAGACATTTAAAAGCATTTCGGATTTAGCAATAGATAGTCGCATTTGGAATCACTCAAGCTGTAAGTGAAAATTGATCTGATTTTTGCAGATCCCTGCAGAGCACTGTTAAAGGACTTAAATACAATTGAGAGAGAGAGTTGCAGTTATCTGGCACTGAATGTTGGCATCATAGATCTGGTTATTAGACTTGCAGGGTAAGAGCAACAATTTAGTTTAACTTTTTGCTCTTTATGCAAATGACAGTCACAAAGAGGAGGCAAATAAAAGTTTATAGCTGAAGAAGCTTTTAGAGATGAAAATTTATCTTTGTGTACCTATAACAATCTTAACAAGCTGTGCAGTACTAACACGTTTATTCTTCTCATCCATGATATGGTAACCAAGCTCTGGTATACTTGTTGAGATATAATATGGAATGTAGAATTTTTGTTTCTATTTTGACTCCTGTGTTGTCTGGAGCTAAAATCTGGATATCTTTGTTATTTTTTTTTACAAAAAAACTTATAATTTCAATCTGATTGAAAAAAAATATGCTGAATAATACAGTGGTAATAGTTGTGCTCTTTTGAACAACTAATAAATACTAAGGTTTACCAATGTCCTTAAAGAAGTCACAAAATGCACAGGGCACAATAACCTTATCTGTCAGTGTCTCCATTATCTGCCTTTTATGAGATACAGGCTCATATCTTGTTCAAATAGTGATTCAACAGCTCTCGGAAGTAATCAATAAAATTGTGTGCATGGTAATAGTGCAATAGGCCTGTCAAGCTCTTTATGATATGTAATAAATCCAACTCTCCTAGGTGGGTGGATGAAACAAGAACATATATTTTTCTTCCTTGGCTGTGCACATACAGGTATGGAGGTCAGTGCAGTGTGCTCATTTTTTATATTTTCAATACTAGCAGGAAGTTTTGCAGTCTTGTCCTCCTACTCCTTTAATCCAATCTTTTCTGTTCTTCTCTTGATGTCTTCCTTCTAGTGCCTTTGTTAATCCACTGATTACGATACGCATAGTAAACTGAAATAGCTTTGGTTATTGAAATATTACACATGCACTGATTCTTTTAAATAACTGACAATCTTAATTAAAGAAAAATCAGCAGTCACAGAAAAGGGAAGCAAACATAAGGGTGGTGTTCAATGATATAGTGCAAATAAAATGATCTGTTACTTGTCTGCCTGCCTGAGTATGGAGACAAATGTTACTTTAAAAAAAAATGTATTCGTTTAATATATTTGTTTGAAAGAAGTGTCTTTGGTGTTATTTTCTAAAAAAAAAAAATTCACATTACATTCTAAACCTGAAGAGGTCAAATTTCCACCCTTAAACATGCCAAGAGACATATTGTGTCACTGTCCTCAGACCATGTGCAGTGGTTTGACCCTGGCTAAATGCCAAGGACTCACACACACAGCCACACTCTCCCACTCCTCTCCCTGCAAACAGACAGAGGAGAGGAAAAACTAAAAGGTTTCACAAGGTTTGTGATAAGGACCATAAGAAACTCCTTATTAATTATTTCACAGGCAAAACAGGCTCCAACTTGAAATATTAAGGATTTGTTATTATCTAAATCGGAGCTTAAGAGTGAGAAGTTTGATAGACCTTACAGACACCTTTTTACCCCCACCCCTCCCTCTTTCAAAGATCTCCCTCCTTCCCCCAGCGGCCCGGGAAGACAGGAGGGGGGGTTATGGCCAGATGTTGTTTCTGCCACTGTTCAGAGAGGGGGAGTCCCACCCCTGCTTCCTCATGGGGTGTCCTCCACAAAAGACAAAACTGCTTTGTGGGTCCATCCCATGGACAACAGCTCTTCCGATGCTATTGCCACGTAGGTCATCTCTCCATAGGTTGCAATCCTTCAGGTATAGCTGCTCCAGCGTGGGTCCCTGCAGACCACAGGTCCTACCAGGAAATCTTGCTCCAGCATGGGTCTCCTCTTCCAACAGGCTACAAGACTCTGTCAGGCCCCTGCTCCAGACTTGGACATCCCATGAAGTCACAGCCTCCTTCCAGCATCCATCTGCTCCAGTGTGGGGTCCTCCAGTCCTCCACGGGCTGCAGATGAATCTCTGCTCCCTATGGTCCCCCATGGGCTGCAGGGGAGACAACCTGCTTCACCATGGTCTGCACCACAGGTTGCAGGGGCACCATTCCAGTGCTTAAGGCATCTCCTCCCCCTCCTTTTCCACTGACCTTGGTGTTAATCACAACTGCTCATTCTGCTCTTCTCTAAGCGGCCATATTCATCTGCCTGTACTTTTCTTTTTCTCCTTCTTAAATATGTTATCACAGAGGTGTTACCATCAGTCCTCATTGGCCTGGCCTTGGCCAGTGGCAGGTCCAGCCAGGAGCTGACTGACATTGGCTCTGCTGGAAATGGAGAAACTTCCAGCAGCTCTTCAAAGAAGCCTCCCCCATAGGCCCCCCTGCTACCAAAAAACGTGGCCACTAAAAACCACTACACCATGCAACATTTACATTTGCCCAAGTCAGAAAGCCATCACTAGCTTTTACTAAATCTGAATTTTCAAACTAACCCCCAGTTCTCTTCCCCTTTCCCTGTTGTTATCTATGTGCAAGCTATATCCACTACCAGAGCACCAGTTCTCTGAGCAACCTGCAAAAATTCCTATCCCAGCTTCTGCTTTGCAGCCAGCACAGACATTGTACATCCCTCAAACACAAAGCACCACAGCCTTACCCCATTTGTGGTTTCAATGATCAAATATTGCTGTGATAAGCTGCATTTTTTGAAGTTTCTGGTGCACAAAGCCTCAGGTGAATCCTACCTCTCTGATACCACCATGGCTGACCACATCTAACTGAGCTCTGCAAGACAACACCTCCAGAGTTCTGCTCCCGTTTTATTATCCCGGTGGTCACTTACCCCCACATGTAACTTACCATAATATAGTGAAGATACAAGAAACAGTGAGAAGATTAGACCAGCTGGTGAACTGCATGAGGAGGCTTATATGCCACACATTTAGCTTTTGAGCTCTGTAACAACTTTTGAAATTAGCATCACTCTTGAAAATAATGCCCAACTGAGGAACCTGCAGTATTAACTGCAGAAAATACAGTGTTGTCACATAAAATGTAAGTTTAGCAATACTGCAAGCGTTCCAACTCTATGTAGATTATATCTTATAGAAATAAGAGCATATTAATATTCAAAAGGTTATCCACAACAGATTAAACAACTTCTCTCAGATACACAGGAGGGGCTATAGCAATTTGATCTGTGCTCTGAGCTGTGATAGAAACAAAGAGGACTCTGCAGTAGGGACATTGGGAAAAACTGACTTACAGTGATGAGGCATTCCTCTCTTTGCCCTTTTTTTAACCCAAAGCTCTCCAAATAACATTATTAGAGCAGAATGAAATCCTGCCTACAGTCTGCATTAGGTTACCTCTGCATGCTTATCTCCATAAATATTTATAGATTAGAAGTACATAAAGCCAGATTAGAGAAATTAAAAGCTCTGTGAAGGGCTCTCTTCTCTCAGTTTGACTGCATTCAGTCAGTGTGTTGAATGTCAGAATTTGAGATTTCAGTTGATTTTAGAGCAAATCTAAGAGTAATATGAGTGGCCTGGTATTTTTGAATTTATTGTTTTTGAAGATGAAAATTCAGGAGATGTAAAGCTTTTATTTGAGCCAAGAACTGATATATTGAGGCCTGTATTATTTCATATTGAGTTGTATATCATTAATAATCATAAGTGTGTACATCATTTCAGTTTTATAAAACTTAGATAATGAAATTTCAATAATGGTACTTTTTTCCTGAAAGTGTTTATATTAATTTACTTTAATATTTACAGTAAACATCTCCTTTTAATAAAACATATAAAGGCAAAAATCCAGTGCTTTGCTTTTTGTTTAAAAACAAGCATATGGAGTGTGCTTCAATAAACTACTATGTAGCCAACATATTGTTGAAAACAGTTTCTCCCCAGACCAAAAACTGTCCCAAGTGTCCCCACAATATATTTACCAGCTGCAGACTTTACACTTAATAGTATCACATAAATTGAACATGTTTTTCACATTATATTTGTTGTCATTGTGTCAGACTATCCGTCTACTACTGTCTGGGGAGATAGGGAAAAAGAAATTAAATTTGTGCACAGAAAATGAAATATGTTGTAAAAAGTCAAGGGAATCTGAGAACTGGTCAGGAGTAATTCTGCCTTTCTTTGTGAATTGAGGCATATGAATTTCATACCCAGCCATATTTCTATCTGCAGGGTGTGGTGTGACTTTACCTTATCTTCCACCCTGACTCTGTCCTCCCATCTCTCCTTCAGAGGCTGACAAAGTATGCGTTCTCCTCATCCTCCCCAACTGTGACTTAATATTGCATCATCCCCAAACAACCTTAACTTGTCAAATACCTCAACGTTCAACATATAACATTCAGCAACACAAAATGCATGGTCCTGCACTTGGGGCACAACGATTCCACGCAGTGCTACAGGCTGAGGAAGAGTGGCTGGAAAACTGCCCAGTGGAAAAGGACCTAGAGATGCAGGTCAACAGCCAGCTGAGCCAGTAGTGTGTCCAGAAGGTCAAGAAGAGCAGTGGCACTCTGGCTTGTATCAGAATAGTGTGGCCAGCAGGAACAGGATTTGTCCCCCTGGTATTCATCACTGGTAGGGCCACACCTCAAATCCTATGCTTAGTTTTGGGCCCCTCACTACAAGAAAGGCATTGAGGTGCTGGAGCATGTCCAGAGAAGGGCAACGAAGCTGGTGAAGGGTCTGAAGCACAAGTCTTGTGAGGAGAAACTGAGAGCTGGGGTTGTTTAGACTGGAGAAATGGAGTTTTGGGGAAGACCTTATNCTTAACTTGTCAAATACCTCAACGTTCAACATATAACATTCAGCAACACAAAATGCATGGTCCTGCACTTGGGGCACAACGATTCCATGCAGTGCTACAGGCTGAGGAAGAGTGGCTGGAAAACTGCCCAGTGGAAAAGGACCTAGAGATGCAGGTCAACAGCCAGCTGAGCCAGTAGTGTGTCCAGAAGGTCAAGAAGAGCAGTGGCACTCTGGCTTGTATCAGAATAGTGTGGCCAGCAGGAACAGGATTGTCCCCCTGGTATTCATCACTGGTAGGGCCACACCTCAAATCCTATGCTTAGTTTTGGGCCCCTCACTACAAGAAAGGCATTGAGGTGCTGGAGCATGTCCAGAGAAGGGCAACGAAGCTGGTGAAGGGTCTGAAGCACAAGTCTTGTGAGGAGAAACTGAGAGCTGGGGTTGTTTAGACTGGAGAAATGGAGTTTTGGGGAAGACCTTATGGCTCTCTACAACTACCTGAAACAAATTACAAGTGATAGTATGAAAGGATATGACCTCAAGTTGTGCCAGGGGAGGTTTAGATTGGATAGTAAGAAAAATATCTTCACCAAAAGGATTATCAAGCATTGGAACAGGCTACCCTATAGCATTGGAACAGGCTACAGGGAAGTGGTTGAGTGGTCAACCCTGGAGGTATTTACAAGTTGTGTAGATGTGGCATTTAGGGACATGGTTTAGCAGCAGACTTGACAGTGCTGGGCTCATGGTTGGACTCCATAATATTAAAGGTCTTTTCCAACCTAAATGATTCTATGTTGCAATATTTGAATGTTCTCGTAAATTGACTGCTTTCATTGTCCAAGCCGAGTAAAATGTAAACAATAAAGTGACACAAAGTGAAAACTAAATTGACATGTGGCACTGCCAGTCAACAGGATATATGGATATACAGCTTTTTTTCTTAACAGTTTCAACTTTACAGTGCCCTATAGAGATTCAATTTTCATGTTAAATCCATTGTTGCTTGCTGACTAGTCTGTCCTGTATCCATGTAAAGTGTTTATAAACCTGAATATGAATTCACATTTTCTCTTTTTTTCTCTCACTTCTTCTTTCAGGAACTTGAATTTCAGGATCTGACGGCAGTTTTACACTGTATTCACTCCTTTATAGCAGCAAAAGTGGCATCTGTGGATCCAGTATTCATAGACAGTCAGAGTATTGCAAGAAAATATATGTACAGTAACTGACACTAGATTATATGTTGTGACTATGGAAAATAAATTATTTTCTTAAAGAAAGTAGTTATTTCATTCACAATATTGCAACTTTGTGATTTTATAAGAAGCCTATAGTTGTGTTTTCTGTAATGGTAAGAGTTTTCACAATCTGATAAATATTTTGAATCTATGAGTTAACAAATACTAAGTCAAACTGAATCAGTTTGTCATCTTCAGCATTAATCTAAAAATATAATTGAATATTCATTCAGTAATATTTGTAGTGTCATTTTGATTTCTGCTCTCGTGGTCATACGTACTCCCACTTATTAGATAGAAATATGGAGTAATATTTTAAAAGCGTGTGCCCAAAATTTGGCCTCTAAGTCTCTTATGAAAAGTGATGGGCACATAGACAATTTCTACAGTCTTCACTATAGAAAAGAAGTAATTATTGAAGACAACTGCTTCAACAGGAATTTTTGCTTCTATATGTTTTTGCTTCTATATGTTTGCAAAATTATAGTTCCATGGTTTGGTTCTCTCAAGGCCTGAGAGTTTGGCTCTGGCAAAACACTAAATACTCTATTCCAGATCTAGGAAAATATTTAAGCACTTGGCTCTGAGCATATTAAGTAGACTCAGCATATGCACAAGGTAATGTTAAGTATGTATTTAAGTAGTGTAGTAGATCAACAAAGCTTTAGACTCAGCTAAGAAGTCTGACTATAGGCACTCAGTTTTAGAAAACTTGCCATGGGGTTTTCTTATCTATTAATAAAGCCTCCATAACCCATTCATTTCTTCATTCATAGTTTGCCTTGACACTATTTTTTGACGTGATGTTCTTTGTGTATCCTTGGGAACAGCTTCATTAATAAACTGTTTTGTTTGGAGGAAGATTCTTCCAGTATAGGATGAACATAACAAAACATAAAGCTATTTCTGGGCCATCTACCTTTTCTTTCCTACAGTTCTAACCTTGAATTACATGCAAGCAAAGTGGATTTTGTCCTTGCTAAAGAAATAATATGGTTTTACTTTTAACATATTCCTAACCTTCCTTCTGAAATCAACTTCATATATACACAGATAATTCTTCCTGCTATTGAAAAAAATGTATAAAAGGAAGACATTTTGATCTTAGGGCATATTCTCTGTAAGTACTACCAAATATTGTGGGTTTCTGTAATAGGAGTCTCAGTTGTTCTCATGTGCAGATTTGAGGCAGCATCAGGCAATTACATTTTTGTCAAGAAAATAAAACTATCAAAATCAAACAAGTAGAAAATCCTAAATAGATGCAACGGATAAGGAGTGAATTCATCAAACTACTCTCTAAATTTTAGGTGTCTCATAAAGTGTCCTGCTAAAATAAAAGCCTAAAGTATCCTAAGGAAAAGAGGTAAGTGCCTTTAAAAGCTCTCAGGTGAGGAATGTTTTTACATAAATTCAGTGCTTCAGTTTAGTCACCTGAATTCTCCCCTTCAGCTCTTAAGCTGTCTTGACAGACTGCAGTGCGGCCCTGAACACTTACTTCAAATGGATGCATATCTGTCCACCTAAAACTTAGGCACAAATAAAGTGCCTAATCCAGGTGATTTGATCCTGGAAACAAACACTATTTGTTTCTAAGTGTTATCCATAGAAAAAATAATTCGAACAATAGGGATTATACAATTCCAATGTTGTTTAGGGTTCTGACGTTGTTTGCAAGAAGGCATAGTAGGAGTGCTGACTTCTGTTAAAACACTAATTAGCAAAGGTGAGAAATATTTTTATTGATTTTAAAGAAATGTTTATAGTCATTATGTTATTTTTTAACATATATAATTAAATTTTATATTAATTTTTTTAAAAAAAATTTATTTCTCAATCACGCACCTATCCAAAATGTTTCATTTAATTCTCAGCTTCCTATTTTATTTTCTGCTTATTGTATTTACTGAGGTTTTAAAATTTTCTAATTATAGCACTAACATTAGAATATCTTTCTTAAAATCAATTCTCAGTTATTAACACTAACAATTATAAATGCCAGAGTGTCTGTAGGATAAAGAATTATGGAATTTCTTCAATTTTGTTTTTCTGATATTTTCTCATAGACAAAGTTCAAACTAACATGGTAGTTACAGTACAAAACTGTACCACCTAGTACTGAACTGATACTACAGTCAGACCTCTAGACTTAATGTTTTAAGAATCATGTGATTATAAAGATATGTTCCCAAATACTATAATAAAAACTTAAAAGAAATTAAGCTTAGTTTATTACATAATCTCTCAGTAACTGAGTTATTTGTTTCATGGAATTCCTAATGAGCTATGTTTGCTACTGTTTTTGCAAGACAGTAGTTTTCTTCTGTAAGTCCAAATCAACCTCAAGGAATACTAGAGAAATATTATTATAAATTCACTCTCTGAATTTTAGCATTGTATTTTAGAAATAATTCTCTAAACATACTTTTAATGAAGGATCTGGAGATTTTTATTCACTCACTTCCTTTTTCCTTCCTTTCACATTGTGCAACAATCTCCAGACAGAGACTAAAGGCTAGTCTTCTGAGAAAAAGCTAATGGATTGCTAGTTACTCAGCTGTTATATATGCTGTGTAGGACTTGCATAGCACCTTGTGTTTCTTTGTCAAGTACCTCATATGTGAAAATGTTGAGCTTCCAATTTGTTTGGTTGCTTATATTAATTTGTCAAATTTTTAAATTGTCAGTGAATCATATTATTTTGTCATTGCCTTCAGAGTGTGCATCATGTAACATGTATATATTTTTCCTGTCGAAGGTTTGAGTATCTGCACCACTTTTCAGCTCACAAAAGACCTCAGAGTAGCAAAATAGTGAGATTGACAAATGGTAAATAGATCTGCTGGTGAGTAGATACCTTCCACAGTCACCGCTCAGGAATTGCACACTGAGGCAGGACAGTTGCTTTATGGTGACTGGGCAGCTGGAATATCAAATATTTAATTGCTAATCAGATCATAAAACAAATTTTAATATGCTTTGCTGCATACTGGTTATATACTAAACTTTAGCCTTACTACCTCATTATGCATTTGTATATGGTTTTCTGTTATTTTTCCCTAGGGAGACAGAGTGGTACCAGAAATGAATAAGGAGTAGGAGGAGAGAGGCATTTGCTACAGTGGCACTTTAAACAGCAGACTGAGGGAAGAAGCATACAAACATAGAGTTATAAAATTGGGCACCATCACAAAACCAAGATAGCCACTTGAAATTAGTAAAAAGAGGATAATCTGGGTATGTCCAAATTATCTTTATGCCTTTATTTAAACTCAAACTTGGTTAAATGGCTAAAAATCTACAGACATGATTTTGAGCAAATGGGTAGTACTGTTGATTTAAATCAGAGGAATGCTGATCAGTGACTTAAAAATTAAAGAGTGGTATAGCATGGACTTAGGCACTGGACTTGAATCATACTGATGATTTGTTAAAATAATTTCTGGCATTTTTTGCTCTACAGTGATTAAAATCTGCAGAAAAAATCCTGTGCACAATCAAGCTAAAGCCAGCTCAGTTCTGTTCTCAGAGCATGGCTTGGTTGCTACCCTGTTGAAAACACCAGAGCATTTAACAGAGACTCTGAGGCCTAGAAAACACACATGGACAATTTTAGTTATAAATTTAGATGTCACCAGACTTACTCCGACCTATATTATTTAATTTTTTTTTCCTATAATCATAAAGCACAGAACTATAATATTGAGGCTGGGCTGATCCAAAGCTCAAGTTGTGGAAATCTGACTGAATTCTTCTAAGCTTAGGAGCTTAGAAAAAGTATTTCAAAGTGATTCCCACCCTTGAGCCCGTGGCCTGAAGCTTAAAGAATAATTTTCTGGAGGAGGAGGAGGGCTAAGCTCTGACAAAATTTGCAACCATAACTCTAAAATCCTGTCTTATCCTGAACTACGTTAATTCATAAGTCACTTCAGACAAGGGTGCCTTTTCCACAAAACCTTTAATGTGTAGTCTGATCTTTGTAGTGACATAAGCAGTATTTGAAAATGCCTGAATTTCTTTTTTAAGTACATCTCCGTAAATGCTTCTGCCAAAATACCGCCAGTATTTTATAACACTTCCCCACCTACCTGAGTATTTCCTTGATCACGGTGCTCAAAATGAGGTGTGTATAATGGCCATTTTTTTTGTTTTTTTTTTTTTTTTACTTCTGTGGTTGATTTTTCATTTACTGTAGTTTTCCTGTGTCCTCCAGTAAGTTTTTGAGGGCAGAGAGGGTAAATGTTATGAAGGAAGCACTTTCCTCCAAGCTCTCATGAGAGGCAAAGTGGTGATTTCTGTCCCTCTTTCCAATGTATGGAAAATGTGACAAAGCAGTGCAAAACTGGAATCAGGGAGGGGACAGATGGACAGACTATGCAGTCTTAAAAACCTCCTTTACTTAGGCATGCAAATTAAAAGTATTCATGGAACTTCTTCAGGAAATTCATCTTCCAGTGTAGTTTTCTCGCTTTGAATTGCTATTCATTGAGTTATGGATGCTGAATAGGAAGACATTTCAAAGAAAATTGTAAAATGTATTATGTAATCATGTATTTTTTTTCTTAACCTATGCTTCAAAAATCTTTAGGCACTTTCATGTTGAAACATGTAGAGAAGTGATTATCTTATGTGAACTAAAAGATCTTGTAGTAAATTTATTAAGAAGGAATTTGTGTGACATGCAAGATGAAATTGAACATGTATTTTAGTCTGGTTCAAAAAAAAAAATTGTCAAGTATTATATTTTAATGAAATTTGAAGGTATCAAATTCCATGGGCATGAGCCAAAATTCACTGCTGTGTTAAGTTCCAATGACTTATACAGGACTTAACCTGAAAAAAAGATACACAATTTTAAATAATACATAGGGGAATAAAAATTCCTTTACTTTTCTAATATTCCCTTTGCTGCCTAAATTGTCAGTTAAAGGATTCATTCCTACTGAAAAAACTGCTGACTTTTCAGTAAGGAATCAAACTCAAAACTATTTGGGCTGAAAGCTGTAATCTTTTATTTGGAATGGTTGCTACAGTGCCCTGTACAAGTTGCAGTTATCCAGGTATTCTGACCTCTAGTTTAAACGTATCACAGACTTTTTTTCAGTGAAATACCATGATTTATTCCACAACTCTACACATCAGGAGCTGTGAGTGGCAGAAGCATCTCAGCTGCATAGATCTCTAGGATTGCGAGACAACCAAGCAGGGAAAGGAAATTAAATGTAAGAAGAACTTTATTTCCTAGTTACAAATTATTCTTGGAACATTATTTCTGTTATATTTCCAAGCTAAGTTCCTGACAGGTTTTTAAATGTTTCTAAATTCTCAACTATAATGGAGATGTCATACTTGATGCTTATTAATGAATTAAGGTAGAAATTAAATGTCCAGCCTCTGTTAATCACCTAGTCTCAACTCCATAATCGGTGGAAAGAGACCAGCAGTTTTAAGGAGTGCTTTACTTCCTCCTGCAATAGATGCCTAAAACCAGTGGATTGAATCACATTCTGTGAAGGCATCTTTCACCATCGACAAACCTAGATTTTCCTATACTACCATACAGTTTTTTGATGGCTCAATTTCCTATAGATAGCATTAATGTCAGATTTATATACCAATACAATAAGAAGTATCAATCATAAGCAATGTTGCAGGATTATGAGAATAAAATAAAACAATCCTGAAGTGATTAAAGTTTAAATTGGAAGTTTGTCATCCCCTTTAGCAGGCAGAGGAGAGGGAAGAAAAAGCCTTAGCCTGATTTTCCTGCTAGCTGTTACTACGTAGTGCTTAGAAAATATTTCTAAAATGAGGCAGTAGAAATTGTATTAATTCATGGATAAGTTCTATGTCCCAGGGGATACAATGACTCTTGGACATTGAGCTATGCATAAGAAAAAATATTAGAGACAGTCTACTGTGTCTTTAAGCACTTTGTTCAATTAACATTCGGAACTGAGCTAAATTACTGCTCTACAACATCCATAAGCAGAGTACATAATTAGCTCACTGTTTTCTTTTTCCACAGAAGATGGACATGTATTCCCTGGCTGAGTTAATATGAATATTTAATTGGCTTTAGGAATAAAACTTTCCCTGTGTTTTACAGTAGAAATCCTTTACCAGTGTGTTTAGTCAGATTGTTCTATTGTTTGGTAAAACAGGAAAACCCCCACTCCATTTCTTAAACGTTTCACACTAAGACTTAGAGAAGTGCTATGATTTGCATTTGTCTTGTACTCTAATTCTATTCAGTACTGTGGAGAATTTTTGGAATAAATATAGCAGTTTTGCCTGCTACTAAAAGCACAGTGGCTTCTACAAAAGCCCCAGCACTTACTATCACATATCACATCATAGTGTTTGAGTTATATTGATACTTTCACAGAACTCAAATGGGAAATGTATGCAGTCAGAGAGAAGCAGGGTCAGCAGGAACAGTAACCATCCAAACAGCTGCAGGGTTGAATGTCAAAGACATTTCTGGGCTTCAGTCCTTTGTGCCAGTCAATGATGGTTTTATCAGCATTTTTAGAGCTCATTTCTCTATTATTTAGAGAATAAATTAGAGACTTATTTCTCCCCATCACCAGGATGTTCATAGTGGGATGAAAGGAAAAGTAATTAGATTCATAACCAAACTTAATTTCTCCTTCACTTTCCTTTGGACCAAGGCACTGAGGAGTTTCAGTTAACTCACTTCATACAGTAGATGAGAAAGCTGTTATGATAACACCAGATTCTGAGTTTCCAGTCACTTACACAGAGTTAATTTCTTAATTTCAGTCCTGCTAATAATCTCCCTGAGTTTATTTGCTTGTTGTTTTCTTTTGCACTTTATTTTTTTAGAGTTCTACTAACATCTTAGAATACTCTTAGCATTCTTTTGTTTCATTACAATATTTGTCATCCTAATTCTATAAAGCCAGGAGCTTCCAATGCCTTATGTGGCCACATTAACCATTTCCATTCCTTCAATATTTTTTCATTTCTTTTTAATCTCTTAGTAAGTTTCTCACGCACTGTTTTATATCCTGTGGAGAAAGATCTGCAATTGCAATCAGAAAATTACCCCCAAAACACAATTTCTGAATGCTCATATGAAAAGGATGTAAACAAGGTCTCTGTGCTTTAATCATTAAGATATTTTACTGATTTTTCCTCTTGGAAAAACTTGCACCATACTTCAGTCTTGTCTGGTGTGTCCTAGTAGGCACAGCAGTGCAGTATGTCTTTTGCCATGCAAATTAGTATACATCCCTCAACAATAAATGCCTTTTCATCAATAGTAAATCCATTTATATGCCACGTATTTTTATGGTTTTACTTAATCTCTTTTAGAAAAAAAAATATTTTCTGTTTGTTTTTTTTTTAGTTTATCTAAATAGCTTTGCGAATCAAGCGTTTCTTTGCACTCAGAATTGCTTATCTCCCCTGCCTTCAAATAAAGTGTTCTCCAAGTCTGACATGACTGCTACTTTGCTTTGTAACAATACAGGCAGGTAGGCAAGGTATAGATGTTATTTTTTAAAAATTATTTTCAATATGCTTTTTAATAAGCACAGTATACTCTCTACCATTCACAGCTGCACTACTTTTCCAACAGGCTATAAGTGCCTCTATGTTAAAGTGTGCATAATAGTGGGTTCCATTTTTGCCTAATGCGTGCTAATCAATTGTTTCAATTTTATTGGTGCAATATACACTATTCTTAGATTTATCATGCCACTTTCATTTTTTCAAGGTCATTTTTCTGAAAGATTATATGTTGTGTTTTCATTTGTCTTATCTCTTTCAAAAAAAATCAATCAAATTTTTTTTCTTTTACATTTACATTCCCATCTCTTGGTCTGAAAAAATTCAGTTGCCTGAAAAATCTCTGTTTGTTTTTCTCCAACAATTCAACAATTTAATTTATTGATGTTACTTTTCTTTTTTATCTTCTTTTTGTTTTGAACATAAATGTTAAAGATTGAGATTAAACGTTTTCAGTTCTGTGCTCCAACTTACTCTTCTTTTTCTCACATTCCTTTTTAATTTTGGCATTCAAAACACACTCGCTACCATGTCTCTGTGGCATGAAAATGTCCCCTCCAAAATCAAAAGTTAAGAGTTTAAACTGTATGGAATAACCCCACAAGTATGTACATAGAGCAGGTCAGTGTTCACTATTCTTTGACACCAGAGTTTGGAAATTGCCAGAATTATGTGGAGGTCTACTTTATTTATTTGAACTCCAAATCAAGTTGAAACTGAGGAAATGGGCATTTCATTGCAAAATTTCATTGCAAAAACTAGGCACGTGCCTATAGCATAGAGAAGAGAGAATATCTTGGTATCAGTATTTTTTCCAAACCATGTGGACAGGAGAACCCCTAATTTGTATCAGGCTAAGTTTTGCAGCACTGAGAAAAGCCAGGGACAAGTTTCAAATACATAGGAAGGAATTTCCCAGACTTATTCAACTGTTCAAAAAATTTCTTGTGTAAACAGATATTTTGTCTCCATCATTTTAAAGCACCATATACGAGACTTCTAGAAGCTGAACTCTAGCACGAGACAATATAGCCCTGTAGTGTTCACTGTGTGCCACTTGCACTTTGTTTTCAGACTGCCTGTAGAATCTTTCATCAGATAACAACTTTAACTGAAGAACGAGCAAATGATGTATCTTAAACACCCACAAAAAGGATATGTGGCTATTAATTAGGGTAAGGTAGAATCATCCAGTTTGGAAGAGATATTCAATATCATCCAATCCAACTGTCTACCCAGCACAATCAGTGTAACTCCTAAACTACTGAACAATATCACCCAGTGCCAGATCCAGGTGCCTCTCTAACACCCCCCGGGATGATGACTCCACCACCTCCCTGGGCAAACTATTCCAATACCTGACCACTCCAAAAATGAAAATTTTTTTTCTAATATCTAATCTGAATTTTCCCTGTCTCGGTTTAAGGCCATTTCCTCTTGTCCTCTCACTGCAGGCACAGTAGAAGAGACCAACCCCTACCTCAATACAACCTCTATTCAGGTAGTTGTAAAGAGTGATGAGGTCCCCCCAAGCCTTGTCTTCTCTAGACTAAACAAACCCAGCTCCCTCAGCCACTCCTCATAAGACATGTTTTCTAGAAAATCACCGGCCTTGTTGCCCTTCACTGGACACTCTCCGGCACCTCAATGTCCTTTTTGAAGTGAGAGGCCCAAAACTGAGCACAGTACTCAAGATGTGGCCTCAGCAATGCTGAGTACAGGGGGACAATCACTTCCTTAGTCCTGCCTATTACACTATTCTTGATACAGACCAAGATGCCATTGGCCTTCTTGGCCACCTGAGCACACTGCTGGCTCATATTGAGTTCTTTTCTGCTGGACAGCTCTCAAGGCACTCCAACCCCAGCCTGTAGCACTGCATGGGGTTGTTGTGACCCAAGTGCAGGACCCAGCACTTCACGTTATCGAATCTCATAGAATTGTCCTCAGCCCATTGATAGAGTCTGTCAAGGTGTCTCTGTAGAGCCTTCTTATCCTTAGGCAGACCAACATTCCCACCCAACTTGTTGTTGTCTGCAAATTTACTCAATCCCCATGTCCAGATCATCAATAAAGATGTTAAACAAGACCAGCCCAAAACAGCCTTTTCAAGTGGATTTAGCTCTATTTGACACAACTCTCTGGGCCCAGTCATCCAGCCAGGTTTTAACCCATTGAAGAGTCCAGTCGAAGCCATGTGCAGCCACTTTTTGTGGGAGGGTGCTGTGGAAGATGATGCCAAATTCTTTACTGAAGTCTAGATAGACAACATCCACAGCTTTTCCCTCATGTACTAAGTGGATCACTTTGTCATAGAAGAAAATCAGGTTGGTCAAGCAAGACCTTCCTTAGATATGGATAAAACTGTTGTTCCTCTGTGAACTCTAGTTAGTAAGAATCTAGAACAGTGACAATCCAAGCTGTTAAATGTCCTCAGGGGTTCCTTCACAGACAGCTCAAGAAACAGAGTTCCATAATCAGCTTCCCCCTTGCTATGAACACATCTTGCCTTGGGAAACAGATCTAGCTGTTCTAGTATTAAGTGTAAGTATTTATTTAAATCCCCCAATTTAGCAATTAAAATTGCTAAGTGTGCAACCATCTAGTCACTATAGGCACTCACTTTGAATTCCTAGACATTCACAGTTGTTTACTGAGCATATTTCAGTCAGTAACTGCAGCCAGCTGGAAGCATCTGTATAGATGATTGCTGTGCCTCAGGTGATGAGTAGAAGTCATCATTAAAGTGTAATAGCTTGATTACCGGTGGTTGCTTATCTCTGAATCTATCTTTTGACTTTTCAGGTCAAATAGATTAGCCTCACTAGAAGTGTGCTTCAGTGATGGGTTTAAAATGAAATTAAAAATATAGGAAATTTCCTTCAAAATATTCTTAGTGTGATGAGAGCAAGCAAGTACTTGCATTATGAGTAGGAGAAAATAAGCATACTTGATGAACTTGAAAGGTCTATTAAAGCTATCTTTATGTTTTTAAATTCTAATAATTTCTAATCATCTCAAACTAAGACATTTTTAACTCATGGCAAAGAAGTTATGCAGTGTAGGAAAGTTATACTTTAAATTGTAGTACTGTCACATTTTCAAATGTGAGAGGTCATTCAGAGGACCTGACTGTTCAGCTGCATCATCGCTTAATGTTTCTCTCTTTAAATGCATGCTTGACTCCTTTGTGTCCTTATCCAAAGCCATCACCACTTACTCCTGGAAGCTCTGTATCCTGCACATTCCTTATTTTGATACATCAGAAAGCAAAGATCCACCATTTCTTATATGCATCCTTTTTCAGATGTTTGAAAGTGAAACAAAATGGGGAAAATATTATTTTCCAACCAAAAGATTCAAAAGGTTCTATGAAGAGCTGTCTTTAAAAGAAAAAAACTCTCACTTTTATTTAGCATGTTTTTTAGTCTTTTCTACATTCCCTCAAGCCTTGACAAGTTAGTCAAATGGGATTACAAGCAGATTAAAGGTGCTAGCAAGCAAGCATGGCCTAAGACTGTCTTCTACACACACAAGGTGAAACAAAAGTATGATTCTCAACTGTCACTAGGAAAATGAGGATGAATTGTGGTAGGGAAACATCTGTTAATTTGATTTTTTTCTTGTACTTTTTTTTATTGTCTATAATTAACTTTTGTTGTTGCCTTTTTTTCCTGGTTGAACTGATTTGCCTCCACAAACAAAAGTTTTTCTGATACCCTAACATGAATTATAAGCTGAATTTTGAAGAGTACTTACTGGGATGAATTAACAAAGTAGATTTCCATGTGTCCCAGCACAACTGTTGTGCATCTGGCAATTCCTCCCAACCAGCAATCAATCTGCCCAAGTCCAGACGGCAGAGACTTGAGGCTCCGGGATCCAGCATTTGGGGAATTCTCAGCCTGTCAGTTTTCCTGCCACCATGCTTCATTTCAGAAAACAGGCCCTGGATTATAAAGATGTTTCCAAGTTCTTCTATTTTAGTAACAGCAGAGCTTTAGGCGTGACCAGTCAAGAACAGAGAAAACCCCTCTTTTCATTAAAAATTCCCATACTGCAGATCAGGGCAGAAGCAAATTCACTGTCAGGAAGTACTGAAAATAAGAGGTGCCTGAATCTCCTCTTTCTCTTTGTATTCCTTGATCATCTTTGTTCTATATTGGAACCATATTGGATTCCATGATTTTAGCTGTGCTTCTTCAGCTTTTTAATCACCATGATAATCACAGCACCCACCACTGTTTCCTCTACGTTGAAAATGGTGCCTGCTCACAGCAAAGACTTAGAGTTGGGTTAATTCACTGCCTAGAATTTGTGCAGTTGTCTCTTGTTCACCTTATTCAGGCAACAATGGGCTAATTTAAAGTATATAATAAGAGACAAGTCTACGGGAATGACTTGTCATTTAGTTTCAGGCATTTACTATTTACATAACTTTTTAGTGATAAAACAATAGTGGTGATACAATTTGTGATTATAGTCAGAAAGACAAAACATTTAAAAACCATCTTGTAAATGAGATAACTGCATTCACAAGGCTCTTGTCTGTAGAACACAAAGCTCTGCAAAAACATACATAAGTACTTCTAATCACCTTTTATACATGGCCAACTTATTGCTGTTGAATAATTGTCTTTGTGCCATAGCTCTGTGCAGTGTTTGAAATAAAGGGCAGGACTGCATGCCTTCTCTATAAACAGTTAAAAGTAATTTTAAATATTAATTCAGTGGTAGGAAAAAAATTATATTTAAACTGCAAAGGCACTTCTCAAATGAAAAACTCAGACGTGAAGACACAAAAACAAAAGCAAGCAAACTAATGAGCTCCACTGGAACAGCACGGAATCAGATGCTTGGGAATACACTGAGTCCTGAGAAGCTGTTATGCAGACTATAGTAGGCAGCATACACAGTTACAAACATGAAGATCAGAATAAGAGAATTATTCAACTATTTCTTGCACGGCATGAGCAGAAATACTGCTCAGTTGTAGTGGAACAGTGATCTTAAGTGGTCCAAGTGAAATCTTAGTTTTTAGGATTTTTTTTCCTTTTTGTGCTATTGAGTGATATTCCAAATGGAGTTACTTTCTGTATCTGTTTTTGAAGCATGCAAATGTATACTCGCAGCTCTATTCCCCAGATTATAATGGTAATCATCCCTTTTGGGGGACATTATAAACATTCTCTTAGAGAATGAAATTCCATTCTCCAAGGGGTCAAATCACTGCTAGTCACTGAAAATTTTCTCAGCTCATTTCTTTGTGTTCACTGTTCCCACAGCAGGTGCCTGTTCACTAGACATATTTCTGCCATTTACTGTACTTTTTCACTTATAGCAGCATCCTTGGGCTGTTGTTTTTTTTTTTGATCTGGTATACTGCCTCTGGAAATCAAATATTAGTTTCTGTTAATCAATTTAATCAAAATTTCTTATTTCCAACCCATATTTTGGAATTCTCGTACCATTCAGTGAAGAGATGGAGACCAGAGTTTAGCCCTGTTTGGAACTTTCTGATAGCTTACTATATTGACAATACAAAATGTCAGTTACTTCAAAATTTTACATTGCCATAACAGTACAAGGTGTACATAAGTGGCTAACTATTTATGCTTATTGTATTATCTTTATTCCATTACATTAAAAAATATTGAAGATTTGTTATATAGGCCATGATTATTTTAAAAATGTGAATAACAATTTATAATGTTAGATGCTCAGATCTATATTTCCCTTTATATTCACTGGAAAATAAATTATTAAAAAAAAAGAATAATTTTTTTGCTATGAGATTGAGGGAATAATTTTAATTAAAGTCTTTTGGCATATTTTGTAGTATATTAGTCAAGCACTAGTCCTATTTCAACAGAAACATGACTAATGGCTTAGATTGGTAAAGGTAACATTCTGTAAGTCATTTATTATTTAAAATTAAGGGGAATTAAAGTTCTCAGAATGTTCTCAGGTTTCACTTAGCTGTAGAAAAATGGAGACATTATTCTTTGTGAAAGTGATAAGTGAAAGGAAGAGAAAGCTACTTGACTTCTTATTTGAGAAAACTAGCTGTTATGTGTCCCTGAAATTTGTATTAATATCATCCCCACATGTACTTTTATATCAATATTTCCAGGAATTTCTATCTTAAATGCCACAGTTTGTCCACTGTGGGTAGCAAGCACCACTAGTAGTGAGTAGCATCACTAGTCACTAGCCACTCACTAAATACATGAGAATTTCCATCCTAAAATTATCAGTTTGAAATATGCAGCCATTGCTTCTCCTCCCATCCATCATGCGTTTACAGATTTTACAAAGTAAAAGGCAATTGCCACTTCATGGTGAAAACTTGCAAGAATATAGTATGGAGGTGAAGTGTGGTGATTTTTAATGAAATTAGTGCTTTCCTTCGGTGTATATGTATCATTGACAGTGATGTCTGGAGGTGATAACCCACAATGCAGCCTAAGGCTGATTCCTGTGTACTGTTGTTCCATGAAAAAAGAAGTATATTTCAGATACTCTTTATAGTGTCTTTTTGTTTTCATCCAAAGTATAAAAATATATGTGGACACTTTATAGGAAATTTTTAAACCACTTCCAGATATGCCTTTGAAAGTCAGTGGGCATTGACAGAATTCCCTAAGAACTCAGGATTCTAGGTTTAAATCATCAGTGGTGACATTAAGACTCAGGTTTTTCCCTGTAGTTGCCATTTGTTCTCATTTATACCCTGCAAATCTTTGTTTATTGAGAGAAAGATGATCTTTTCTTAAGTAATTGACTAAGATTTGAAAGATCATCTATATTTAAGTATCTGGCACAGGGGGAAAAAAATGTGATCTGAAGCAAGTAAATAGCACAGGATTTTCAGTTTTAGAAGTTTAAACAAACAAAAAAAACCCTCAGAATTTCTTTTTAAGGAAAACATTTGAATTAGTGTACTCTATTGCAGCCAATACCTTACTAAATATTTCCTGACTGTTCACTACCTCTGTCCTAAAAACGCATGAATTCAGCAGTTCATATTAGAGCCAAACCTAAATAGGTATCAAAATTCTATACAGACACAGAGAGACTGTCTGAATGTTGTTCATCTTGGTCATTTGGCAATTAAATGTTTGTTGGAAGCTCTTTGGGGTTTTGCATATTGCAAGTTTCTTTCCATTTTGGAGGAAGGTTGTACTAAGGGCCAAAATATCATGCAACAGAATGAGGCCATAAATGTGATCATCTTAGTATAAGGAACTACTTACAAGTAATCCTGTAATGAACAAACAAAATAAAATTAACAACGTTTTGTATACTCATAGTCACACCTAAATGGTATTCATTATATACTTTATTAAACATTTTATGTATTTCAGCTGGCAAATTAAAAAAGACAGCTGAAATACAGTAATTTTTTTGTGTGTGTAGCTTTGCTTTTGTTCTTTTGTTTATTGGAAATGCAGCCTTGCAATATGTGCATGATTATAGATTTGCATAGGTTAAAATTACTGTAATTTTATCTGTTGAGTACAGAAAGTCAGAAAGGGATTTATTAAGTAGTAAAAATTAAACTAGGAATTAATATAATGGCAGAGTGTATATATTTTGCACTTTCAAATAAACTTTTATAACAAGAATCTATTATCGTACAGTATACTGTAATTCCACTTTCTAGTGATACTCTTGCTATTGTCACAGTATTGTCTTTAAATCTGAATATGAATAATTTGTATATCTACACACTTTCAAAGTGATTTCTATAATGGAATATGTGTTCTCTGTCACTGTTATTAGCACCCAACTGGAAAACTATTCACCAGTCATTTTTTAACAAATTATGAATGTACAGTGTAAATTAGCAAATCAAATATTGTAGCAATGAAGAGATGCACTTTAAAAATGTAAAAGTGTAGATCTCCAAAAGTGTTATTTTGTATAGATGTTTTTGAATAAATAATTTATTGCTCAGTGGTGGATTTATTCTCATTTATGAAATAAATATAAGGTATTTGATAGCAGCTATTTGGGTTTTATATTTTATTATCAGTGATTTTGGTGGATTTCTTACTTTTTAAAATCAAAGTTTTGTATTTAGAACAGGAAAAGACTTAGTCACATTTTCCCTTTCATTCAGTAAATCTTTGTTAGCTTGATCTAATTGCTATGAGGAAGCTGAGATGTGATCCATGTAGTCCTCCTTTTTAGCCTGTAGTCCTTTTCACAATCAACCAGTGGGAGGCCATGACCACAGTATCTTCCTTCAGTCAGAGAGACCAATTTTGGCCATGGAAATCAAGGTATGGGGAGAAGGATGCATAACAAGTGCTTTCAGTCTTAGACAGGACAAGACAGAGATTTGGCCTTAGTCTATAAACTCAAGGGAGGAACTGGAAGCACTTATATTTTCCATGGTTTAAATGCAGCCAGTTGAAATTTACTGGAATGCATAATGACTTTGGTATACATTTGTTTTAGTGACAAACCAGTGCTGAAATCCTCAAATGAAAGGTACTAAACAGCAAAACTGCAGCCTTCAATACTGGGCATAATTCAGATTTGTAATCTGAGATTTCTTCTGGACTTGTTCCTTGCTTTGCTAGTAGAAGAAAAATGTGGCACATTAGGACCAAGTCAACTCTCCTGGGAAGATGTTTAGAAAAAGAGACTTCAGAAGAGTTTTATAAACAGACTTTGGTTCTTTATTTTATTTTTTTTTAAGTCTTACAGTATATCTAGCATCTAAGAAGCAAACACATTTACCATTATATACATGATGCTCATGTTGTTAATCCACTGGTAGGGACTGTTAATTGTAGAAAGAAATTTTTCCTAAAGGAAATAACAGTACTTCAAGAAGAGAATATATTCTAAAAGAAAAATATAAATCCTGAATTTAAACCTGAAAGAAAAACAGAATGTGCTTGTAAGGGGCTGAACTTGCTATCTTAGATAACACC
Source organism: Calyptomena viridis (assembly GCA_013390005.1). Classification (NCBI taxonomy): domain Eukaryota; kingdom Metazoa; phylum Chordata; class Aves; order Passeriformes; family Eurylaimidae; genus Calyptomena; species Calyptomena viridis. The sequence goes on from WEIV01026465.1 coordinate 84,190, forward strand.
AATACAATGTTGTCAAAGACAAGCTGTAAGTAGTTAACACATTTCAGTCACCTCTCCTCTTAGCCTTTGAATCCAGAGGTAGACTAGTATCACAAAAGCGTATGTGAAGTGAGGCTTAGGCAACTAATCTGAAAACACAGATTGAAAGAACAATCACAGAAAAAGTCTTCTGTCAACAAATCCGAAAGCTGTAAATCTTTACACATCCTCAAATTTCCCTGTGTGTTGATGTGCACTCCATGTAGGCAGAGGTCAATTGGGAGGAAGGCTACTTGGCTGACAGAAAGGCTTGGTGCTATAGTGCATTTTTAGAGTGCAGTCAGTCTCCTCACAAGATGACATGGCAGCTGCAATTTCTATTGAAATATGTACTTCCAGGTGGGGAAAGGCAGGGTCACACCATTATTTAACTGCTTGATGATTACAGCAAGATCTACAGCAGGTAATTTCCATTGAGCCTGAGGGGGTAGTGTGTGCCTGAACTGTGGGTGGCCGTCTGGCATTTTAAGTCCAGCAGTCCCTGCAGAGGTCTAGTTCAGTGTTCAACCTGTGAGCAGCAGGACAGGGGGGAAGGGCAGGCAGTTGGGGGCTATGTTCTCTTTAAGCAACTGTTGCTCTTTGTATGTGCCTCAGCCCTTGGATGCAATGTTGTAGTTGCCTTCTGTGTGGAATAGTGAAAAAACAGGAGTTAAAATAGACAGAAGAAGAAATCCAGTCTGACATTTCTCAGATAACAAAAGTCACGGTGTCTGTTCCATAAACACTGATAAGACATATCAGTGATAACAGTGGCATACTGAAGCCTGGGAGATGCAGAGGCATTAAATGAATCTTCAGTAAACACAGGCACAGGATAGAATGTGATGACTTTTGACCCGTGCCAGCCCGCTGCTTCCGGTGTGGGAGGAGTGACCATATAAGGAGAAACAACTGCCAGACTATTCCAATTAACCTATGCTGACTACAGTCAACCAAAACTCACAAATCTTCAAAAAAACCTTAAGAAATTGTATATAAAGAAGTTGAAAATTGAGAGATATTGGGGAGAAGCCTTTCCACCAAACCAGCGGAGCAGCTGACAGGCTGTCTTCTCTTCCCTCCCCCCTCACTTGGGGACGCCTGATGAGATTAAGCTTTAATTTATGTGTGTTAATTGCTTGCTTTAGAACTAAAACTTGCTTTTCTTCATAATATTCTTAATAGACTGTTTTGCTTTAGAACTTGTGCTCATGCTTGGTCTTACATGGTTTTAAAAGTGTCTTTGCAGACACACCCTTATCTCGAATTATACAAATCCTCATTTGTCACAATTTACAAGTGTAACAAGTGTTATTTCGTAACTGTTTTAGAGTAAATCCTTATAGAGGTGCTAACAGTTTTTTCGAAGGCAGAATAGCACTTTAGGGGAACCCACTGAGGGGTATCCTCCTCTGTCAGTACAAACCCCTCTGAAAGGGAATATCAATTTCATCCGCTAACCAGTGAATCTGTCTGGCAAAAGTCCCCTGTGCACAGGACTCTGGCAGACTGATTCAGCCATAAAGGGTTTTGATTTCCTGGAGGCTCTGACAGAGAAATAAAATATTAAGGGTTGAGAGAATCTCTCTTTTTGAAGGGTTGGGCAAAGCCACCCTGTTTCTGTGACACCTTCATCATCTCAAGAGGCAGCTGTGAATGGCAGCACTTTTTGTCCTTCTGCTGAGGTTGTGCCACTCTGGAGGGGTGGAGGCTGGAGAGGGACAATAAGCGGAGATTAAGGTGCAAGCTTTGGTAACCCAGCAGACTGGGCAGTCATCTGGGGAGGTGTAATCCTGAGCTCTAGTCCTCTTTCCAAAGAGAAATATGCAGAGATGTGAGGTCTCATTTACGTGCAGCTTAAAGTGCATTTTACTTTGACATAATGGTCTTTTTCACTTTCCTGTAGTAGTAAATTGTGCTTTGCATGGCAATAGATGTAATTGCTTTGCACTAAATTATATTAACTATTTCAGATGATTTGTTCTACTTCATGCTTGGAATGACAGAGCTGAATTATTCTCTGCAGTATGTAGCTCAAAAGAAAAGAAATTTCCTGGTTATTGGAAAAAATGTGGGGGTTTTTCTACTGCAGAAAAAATATTTAGACAGTATCTAATTTTAAAGTATTAGCATTTCTTCTTTTCTTATGATCTTTAATACTGGTTGTGGTTAGTTGTAAACTTCCTGATTTTTTGCAAATAAAAGGAGCTGTTCTTCAGAGTTAATTTTTACTAAACGAGGTTGTGCTGTCTCCACTGCAGCCCATGAACTGGGACTGGTAGCATTTTATCTGACAGAGAAGTGGGTGGGTTAATTTTTAAGTACCTAAAGAGAAGAGGTTGTCTTCTCTCTTCTGAGAGCTGGACTTTATTGTTTATATGCAGCCTTGTTTAAAGATTCAGGTGCAGCTTTTGTGCATCCAAAGGGGAATCTTTACTTGATGGTGTCAAAAGTAGAGCAAAAAGAGTACTTGTTCAGTATCTCTGCCATCTATGAAACTCCCATTGCATGAAATACTTATTGCCTACCCAGCACAGAGGTTTTTAAAACATGTTAAGTCCCTCCCTGTTAGATACAAAATTGTGATAGAAATCAAGAGAATGGTTAAGTGACAATTGAAAGAGATGCAGGAAAAAAGAAGTAGTGTAGGGAAAACGGATATCAAGAGAGATGGAGGGAGGGAGGCTGAGCAAATTAAGGAAGGGGGGCATGAGAAAGGGTTGGGAACTGGAAATAGAACGTGAAATCAGAAAGAGGGACATACCTGATGACAATGAGAGATATAAAGGTTAGAGAGGAAAGGGATGTAGGGAGGGTGTCCTGGCCTGGAAAAGTGGCCAATGCCTCTACCTTTTATTGAGAATTAAAGGGCTGCTCCCTTTCAGTACTGCACATACTGAGGTGTGTGCTGATGTGAGGAAGCAGGAAGAAGGATAAACAAAACACTGAATAGAGCTGGGTCAAAGAGGGAATTGTCAGGTAAGATATTTCCTAGTGATGCAGATAAGTAGATAGAGCTTGTTACAATCAGAAAATTATTCAAAATTAATGGAAGAAGATCAAGGCTGGAAGGAAGGACTTAGAAAGGGAATGGCCTCATATTTTAATGTCTTGCCCAGAATGTTTAAATCTTACCGATTTTCAGAGTTATTTTGTTGTAATTTGTGGACTTATCCAACTCACTCAGAGATCATGTGTACTCTTCTTAAGGAAAGGGTGAGACAGTTATACCTCAAAACTTTGGCCAATGTGAGGAACATGGAGAAAGATGAAACTTCAGGAGACAAATGAGATCAAAGTAAAATACAGCTGGAAAGAAAAGAGTTGAAAATAACTGGATGTTTTGACAGAAACTAGTGAGGAAAAACAGAGTCAGAGCAGTCTATAAAGGGTACAGACATCTAGCTGCCTAAATGTAGTGACTTACACACACAGGTCAGGTTAAACATAAAGTAGGTTTAAATGAGAGGCCACAACTTTATTTTTGCACAATTATTGTACCTAAGTGTAACCAAAGCCTCTTGACTGTCCTTTGCCAATTCATTCTTACTTATTTAATTCTCTGAGCATCTTGTTCTTGAGAACAGTTGTACCTGATCAGTTGAAGATAATGAAATATGAAAAAAATAATACTAGACACAGGATGTTACTAATGATACTTTTAATGGAGGACTTTTCACATTTCTGTAAGAGGGCCCATGTAACTAAGGCACCAGCCTGTGCCTGTTCAACCTTCTAAAGCACCTTCTAAAACAGTATGGCCTTCATATCTCAGATCCAAATTCTTCAGTATCTAAAACTGAACAAACCAGTCAGGTCATTGTATAGGGTGAGCCACAAAGTGTTGGGCTCTTATGGGGAGAGATGAGCTCACTGTCTTCTGCACTTTTTCCTTCTTGAATGCCCACATTGAATCTGTATGTCCCTGGCATTCTCAATTCTAAAGGAGCATATGTACACTTGTACAAGGTTGTACATACCAGAACATCTATAGCTTCATGAGCATCTTCCTGTCTCTCAGAGAAACATTCCTGCATCTACTGTCCTGAAACCAAGATGAAGCATTTGTTAAACCATTACCCAGACCTGGCACATGTACTATTTTAAAAAGAATGTTATGGCACAAGCAATGGAGTGCAAAAGTCATCACAAACTATGGTCCCTGTGGGGCTCTAGCCATCTGCTTGCTAATTATGCGTACCACAGCCTGGCTGTTGCACAGAAAACAAACATTGCTGCTAGCAGGTTCATTCTGCCATATAATTACTGCAACTGGCACAGGCAGAATTCCAGGAAAGTTATGTCTTTTTCTGCCCGTTGCTGTTGCCATTTTTGCATTTTTCCCCTTTAAAGGATCCACCTGCTCTTTCTGCCGCCTTGTACCTCATTCTAACCTGCATTTGCCTATCCTAGCTTGTGCTAATCTCTCTGACAGTGCAAGTACATCACATTCCCCAAGACATGCTTGATGCAAAAACTTTTTTCATATTAAGCTAATGTTGCAGTGGGGTATTTAGCATCTTTGAGCATATTTATGGTGTATTTAGCAACTTTCATGCAACCTTTCGTAAAAATCACCTTGACAATAAGGCAGATATATTCACTGCCTGGGCAAATGAAGCTGTTCTTTTTCTCACATAAGATCTCAAGAGGTGACAGTTAATTGAGAGCAGTCACGGCTCTTTTGTGGCCAAATCTCCATTAAATCAAATATCTGCATTCTTTTTTCCCCTTTGCTTTTCCTTGTGTGTGAATAGCTCTCCTCTGTGCCCAAATAGCTGACAACAGGGCAGAGTCCAGTGTGTTCATCTGCTACAGACAGACTTGAAAAAAAACAAACTGTGGAAATGTGTATTGTTTCCCCAATGTCACAGGCTGTTTGGGCTGGTGGTACAGTGCTGGGTAGTTATGCTGTTCCACAGGCACACAAATGTGATGACTTTTAATTAATGCAAATTCAGGTACTTGGCTGCTATCACAGTTAGGCAGCAACTGAAAAGAAGTTGAGGATCTAAACTTCTCTGTGCCTCAGGGGGAAGAGAATATGGACATCATTCTTAGATTTATATATATTAAGAAAAGCTACCTGGTGTCATAATGTTATTTGGTTTTAAATGATATATGGAGACTATAAACACATCTGTATGAGTTATACATTCAACTTCAGACTCTGCTTAAGAATTTCTATGGGCAGAGGAGTAATTTCTTATTCATGGTACTTCAAAGGTATTATGTTAGATCTGTCACATCCCAAAGCTTCTATTGGTCCTGTTTTCAGTGTGTCCTTATTTACGGATGAATACCCACACCAAATTGATTAATCATGTCTTCCTGTTAGAGTTCTGGGAAGTTCATTTTGTCCTACAGAGTGGTCATCTGGAGAGCCTGGACTCCTGGGTCATCAGGAGTCCCTGTTATTGGGACTATTCTATCACACAGTGAAGAGTCTGATATGCTTCTGTCTTCCATATTGTTATTTAATCACCTTGAAAAATGTATTAAAGAGCACCCTTTTTTAACCAGGATGTTTCCCTAGTGAAGATCCTTTCATTACTTTGATACTAGTAAATTATACTATATCAGGAAATGGTTGAGATCTAGGTTATGATTACCCTTAAGCTAAATTCATGAAAATTGTATCAGATATGATTTTGCCCCAGGCCAATCAGCAGTGTGCTGAACAGCCCTTAGGCATGGTTGAAGAGTTAGCATGGGCCAGATGCTGTTTGTTACAGGCAGTGTAACTACACTAATCTTGATTTGAATTTGAGATCTCCAATAATATGGATGAAATTTGTAGTGTTTCATATGCCTTTAATTTATTCTACAGAAGCAGCTTTCCTTTCCAGAGACTCCAGTATTCATATACAGGCTCCACTATATGGCATTGGTACTTTGTACCAGAGAAAGGCATATCTTCTATGCATGCCTTTTGAATGAGAAGAAGTTCTTTGATCCATGATGACTTTACTGAAAACTAGAAAGAAGAGCTGGGTGTCAAAATCCTGCAAAATTACACAGTATGATCATGGTATGGACGTATAGCACTTGTTTAACAGTAACACAGATGTGTATTTTGAGGGCATTCACCAGTGCAACGAAATAAGGTTAGAGCTCTTTTTGGGAACATGTGTTGCCAGTGTGCTACAGCTACAAAAGCCACTTCCCATGAAAAAATATTTCATTCAAGTGTTTATTCCTCATTAACACAAATTTTATTATTTCTCATGGAAACTGTGATCTTCTCAGAAAACAAACAATTCTGCTGTCAAATACTTTTGATCTGAGTAATGTTGAGATTTGTTTTTTTCTGTTGCCCAAGAAAGGGATACCTGCATACCTGAAGAAATGAGATATGCATTGTTAGGGAAAACTGACATTGGTATTTTCTAACTGCTGTACCTACAGCTGTAGGCAAAAATGTTCCGGTGGTTTACAGCAATATGCACAAGCTGATCTGCCAGGCAACATCTCACCCCAGATTACTGAAAATTAACTGACAAGATACTGTTACATGAACTGCAATAAACTGGTGGCTAAAAAATCAGCCAGACAGGTGGTCATCGACGGGAGGCTGCCCAAGTGGATCTCCTCACTGCTTGCAGCTGGGAAGCTGAGCAGGAGCATGGGCTAGGGAGTCTGGGAAGGGCAGGATGTAGGTATTGCTTACCAGTCTGCGGGAGGAGTAATGAGAAGATGGGGGCAGGCAAAAAGACACAAAGTTAGTGTTCTTTCTGGCAGTTCTTGGATATGTGTTCCTTCTCATACAGACCTGGTGTGACAGTACTGGCTACTGGGACCCAAGGGAATTGTATGCAGGTAAGCTCACGGGATCAGGACACTGTACAGAAGGACCCTGTCACCCTGTCCTCTTCCTTCCTCACTGCACACCCTTGTAATCTCTTATGATTTTTGGTTTTTTTCTATTTGCAATTTATGTTTTATTTCATGGCCAAGGTTGTTTAATTCCAGTACAGCTCATTTTCTTTTACCCTTTTCTGCAGAACTGAAAACTTGCTCCCCATAGGGGTTTTTTTACAAGTATAAATGCTCAACTGCTTCCAATGCCAACCTTCAGCATTTTCTCACCAAATCAAGCACCTTCACTGCTTTAAGCCTCACATTGTTAAAGCTTACTTATAGTCTCCAGACCTCAGAAATGGACATGATGAACTTGTAGTAGCATTACCAGTTCCATACCATTTCCATTGACATCAGGTCTTTTTTTTTTATTCTCCTTTTATATCTTAGGCACATACATTATTTTCTCTTGCCAGAGCATTAACTTGAAAGGTCTGTTGAGAATCAGTGATGAACGATTCCTTTATACTTTTTTTTTCCTCCTGAGCTACAACTCCTCGAGATTCTGTTATCATGTGTTTATTATCTGTACAATTTATTTCCAAAGACATCACCCCTTATTAAAATATTTTTGTTGGATTTGTCAGTCTACCATGGTAGCTATTATAAATTTTGCCTCATGTCAGGTATGAAGACTTCAGTGAAAAATTACTTCTTTTGTTGTATCTATGTAATTTCATATATATATATATGAAAATATATGTATATTTATATAGATGTATATTAATATATGTGTATATACTTATCTATACACACAGACATACATATACATACAAATACACATACTCATCTGTGGGCCTTCAGCTATTTGATAACCTCTGCTTATTTTTTACAGTCTTAGTATTAATGCTCATTTAAATATGATGGATTTCATTCTTGTTAGTATTTAATGCTGCATGTCTGTTAATTCTTATGTGCTTCTTGCATCTGGATGTTTCAACATAAAAATAAGAAAGTTGTAGCATCTCTTGTTTGGTCAGTATTAGAGTTTTCTAAAACATAGTTTATCTAGCTACAGAATGCTTCAAACCTATCAGGGCATTAAAAACAACATCTCAAGATTTGTGGAACCTTGACATGACGTCAAATAGCCAAGATGTTTTTATTACTCAGTCATAAGGCTCACTTGAACACTAAATGTCCCAGAGAGTAGTGCTGTGTGACCTCTTAATATCAGCACTCATGAAGAATGTTTCATTTAACTTCTTCAGATCATTTACTTTCCTGATTCGTGACAGACTAATGGAAATTTGGAGATTAATTTGGAAACATACTCATTTGCCTGAGTGAATATGAACTTGGATGAAACAGTTCAAGAATATCTTGTTAGATTTAAAATGTGTTTTTCAATTAACAAAATGTGTTTATAATGTAGGATGTGTCTAGTGAACAGTCCATCTAATGAGCTGGTGGCCATCTTAAGAGATTCTTTTATTACTGATTTCCTGAACAGAAGTCTCTTTTTTCACTGGCTGTTTGTTTCCCTTTAGTATCTCTTTTTCCAAACTGACAACTCCACTACTGAAATGATTTCTTACTGCGTTAATATCTATCACTGCTTTTATCTTTGAATTAATAAAAACAAATAATTAAAAATTAAATAATAAATTTGAAGTCAATACCATGCGTGGAAAAATACAATCTACCAGGCAATTCACTAAAGCAGACCAGCAGAAAACATCTAAGTGTGAGGAGGGATTCAAGCACATTTTTCCAAGGTATTGCAACATTTTTATCCACAGAGAGGCTTCCACATCTGTCATGGTTTTACCATGCATTTCAAAACTTTTCTTTTTACCGAAGAGGTGGATGAGTGGTGCTGGGACCGGCTGGGTGGGGGAGGGGGAGCTGGAGGCTCATGGTGGCAAAGCACTGGGTCCCAGGTGGGTGCAGCCCAACGCTGGGCGGGGATGCCCCTGCCCTGGCCGCGGTGTTGAGGATGGGATGGTACCGCCACAGGATGCCCTTGTCACGGCCCCGACCCCTGATGACCCTGGGCCACAATGCAGGGGAGGGAGTTGGGTTGCCATGGGAATGCCCCGGTTCCTGGCTGCTCGGGCGGGCAGCAGCCACTTTCCCCATGCCCCAGTTCATGCCGCCTACAGCCGGTGGCCATGAGTGCTGTCCATGGCCGCTTGGCCCTGGCCCCCGCTGTTGATCCATGGGTGCAGGCAGGCTCTACCACCCCGGATCTCTGCCTGCTGCTGCCCCCTCCCAAGTTCTGCCATGACGCGTGTGGGCTGCTGGTGGGCATCTGCCCGGCATGAGAGGAGGAAGCGCTGCGTGCCTGCTCCCTGCTGCGTCTCAGCTCAATCCTCCTGGCGCCTAAATTGCTGGGCGTCCTCACTGTCCCAGCCTGAGATGGCCGCTATGTTGGCCACATGGCCCACCACAGAGACTCAGAACAGCCAATAGAAATGCAAACCACACCTCCCCGGGGCGGGCAGAACGGACAAACAGGGCTTTCCACATGCTCGGGGTGCAAAGAACTATGGAACTGGACAAAACTGTATAAGGGCTCCCTGTCAGGAGACCCTGTGGCTCTTTTTGGACCATGTTGGACCAGGAGAGGAATGTGTTGCCTCTGACATCTTGACAGGACCTCAAGATTGTTCCAACAGCAGGCAATGCAGCTCCCAGCCACTGGCTCAACCTTTCCTCCACAGCTCATCTCTGGTTGGCCCAGAAAACCTTCCTACGCTTCCCTACCCTCTGTCCCTACCCAGCCCTCCGCGGCACCCCTTCAGACCTCCCCAGGCTCCCCCTCTGGTCCCTGGTATTTCCTTGGCTAACCCCAGCCCCATCCCTGGGATCCATTCACCCCAAGACCTCCTGCCTACCCGGCACCCCCTCCACAACTTTGAGGTTCCCCCTTCCTCAGAACTCTCCTTCTGGCTCCCACAGAGTCCCTCTAGACCCTTTGGGGGGTACCCCTTCCCTGGGATTGCACCCCAGGGCCTCCCAAACCCCTGATTTTCCCAGAAACCCTGTCTGCCTCCCTCTCCTGAGTTCCTCTCCCTCCTCCAGCGCCCTCTCTGGCCACCAGGAGTCATCGCAATCTCAAACTGCCCTGGCAGCCCCCTACTGGCTGCAGCTGTTTGCTGCACACAGAGCTTGATATTCACTGACCGAGAAGCATTGTGGGGTTTTTTCTGGCTGTTTGTTGTTATTATGCATCATTAATATTCAATTTAATTCACTGTTTATATGTACATATATAAGGTTACTTATATATATATATAAAATATATGCTTACTTTTTCCAATAAAAGTTTTTCTATCTTTATACTCAATCAATCTCATAGCTTCTATACTAAACTATTTCCTGTCCCTAAATGGTGACATCACAACCTTGACATCTGTAATACCTCATTTGAGGAATAGGATACAGCCTAAAATAATACTAGGCTTTTTGGACAGTAGAACAGTGCTCTTCAGAAAGGAGTGTGCCAATGCTGTCATACTAAGACACCTGACCCAGCTAGTGACAACAGCTGAGAACACAAAATCACCATAAAATGTTCTTTCATGGTATAATATTTACCCTGATCAGTGCAGGGCAGATCCTCTCTCCAGTCATAATTCCAGGTTCCTCTTCTTTTATAGGTGTCACTACCTTTTCTTGGGCACGTTGAATACACCACTTCTTTTTTTCCTTTCAGATTATGGGTACAAAGTGAAAGCATGTTGTCACTTCCTGGATTTTCACAATAAGTTGTTCCTGGGAGGCGGGAGGGGAAAGACATTGGTCCAGTTCTTAGTGCTATCAAAGCAGCTTCTGAAGTGAGATATCCATGTCATGGTTCCCACCATGGAAATATTCACAGAACATTTCACTACAAAAGGAGGACAGGAACATCTGCTATGCTTTGAGTACAGCAATGAGTCACTATCAGTACTTTCACCTCCCAGTTATTCTTCTGAAATCTTAAATTCTCTTGTGGATTTGTCATTAACCGTGCTAAAAGCCTCATTCACAGCAGGAAATATACAAAAATTGGTCTGTCACAATTGTATTATATAGTCCTTGTTTTTATTTTACTAAATCAATTTCTGTTTTCTGCTAAGTTATAAAAGATTATCCTTGTTATCTTGCTAGTATTTGTTTAGCTTTATGACTACATGACACATGCTGTGTCTACCAATCATCCTTAAATCCAAGACAAAAACTTCATTATATGAAAGTGCCAAGGTCTCTTCAAGAAGGCCATGCATTGGAAGAAGGCAGAAATCGCACCATTAAGCTTGCCATTAAAATGATCTGTCTGAAAGAAATTGAGTTTTTTCTGAAATCAGTGTTCTATCAAGATGAAAGATAAATTTTCTGTCTCATTGTAAAAAGTTTTTGTGATGCAAGCCACTAAATTTCAGACCTTCTACAGACCTAAAAATTGTTCATCTGTTCTACATCCTTCCACATAAATCATAATGCGTGTTAGTTAAGGCAGATTTTTCAAACAGTGATATACAGGATTACCACGAATTCAAACACAAGAAATTGATTGGACTCTCCTCTGAAGTTAAATTACCTTTACATACTATTGTTCTGCAAGTCAGGTTACTCCAAAACCACAGAACTTCTTAGGGATACTTCCTGTAACTGGAGTTTTAAATGTTGTTTGCTTGCATGAGATAAAACTTCAATTTGGCTTTAAATCAACATTTTCACAAGACAGTCTCACGTTCTATAGATATATTCAGTTAACATTCATTGAATTTCAGAAATCTAAGTTATTTGCATGTTACATTCTTCCTGTTTCTGTGAAAAATAATTTATCTGAGTACATGATGTCAGCATCATACACTAAAATTATTATATAATGACCAAATCTTATTGATCTAACTCAAGGTAAAACCTTACCCTAAGATCATCGAATCATAGAATCATTCAGGTTGGAAAAGACCTCCAAGATCATTGAGTCCAACATTTAACTGAACACCACTATCAACTAAACCATAGTTTAGTTGATGGCACGTCCATTCATTTCTTGAACACTTCCAGGGATGGTGATACCTCCCTGAGCCGCATGTTCCACCTCTTGATAACTCTTTCTGTAAAGAAATTCTTTCTGATGGCTAACCCAAGCCTCCCCTGGTGCAGCAGCCTAAGGCTATGTCCACTTGTCCTGTCACTAGTTGACTGGGAAAAGAGGCCAATCCCCACCTTGCTATCACCTCTTTTCAGATAGTTGTAGACAGTGATAAGGACTCCCTGGGGCCTCCTCTTCTCCAGGCTAAAAACCCCAGCTCCCTCAGCCACTCCTCATATGACTTGTGCTCCAGACCCTCCACCAGCTTCATTGCCCTTCACTGGACATGCTTTCATGGTCAATATCTTTCTTCTAGAGAGGGCCCCAGAACCGAACACAGGATTTGAGCTGTAGCCTCACCAGTGGAAAATCACTTCCCTGTTCCTGCTGGACACAATATTTTTGATACGAGCCAGGATGCTTTGGCCTTGTTGGCCACCTGGGCACATTACTGGCTCATGTTCAGCTGCTTTCACCAGCACCTCCAGGTCCTTTTCCACCAGGCTGCTTTCCAGCCACTCTGCCCCCAGCCTGTAGCTCTGTATGGGGTTGTTGTTACCCAAGTGCAGGATCCAGCACTTGGCCTTATGGAACCTCATACCTTTGGCCTTGGCCCATCAATCCAGCCTGTCCAGATCTCTCTGCAGAGCCTTTCTACCCCTTAGCAGTTCAACACTCCCACCCAACTTTGTGTCATTTATGAACTTACCGAGATTGCACTCAATACTCTCACAGAAATCATTGATAAAGATATTAATCACGACTGGACCCAATACTGAGCCCTGGGGAACCCCACTAGTGACCGAGTGCCAACTGGATGCAGCACCACTCACCACCACTCTCTGGGCCTCGACATCCAGCCAGATTTTAGCCTGGCAAAGAATGCACCTGTCCAAGCCATGGGCTTCCAGCTTTTCCAGAAGAATGCTGTGAGAGGCAGTATCAAAGGCTTTACTGAATTTCAGGTAGACTACAGCCACAGCTTTTCTTTTATCTACTTAGGTGGGTCATCTTGTCGTAGAAGGAGATCAAGTTGGCCAAGCAAGACCTGCCTTTCCTAAATCCAGGCTGACTGGGCCTAGACAACCAATCCTCTGGTTATCCTGTATATGCTATGTGATGGCACTCAAGATGATCTATTTCATGACCTTTCCAGCCACCAAGGTTAGGCTGACAGGCCTGTAGTTCCCCAGCTCCTCCTTCCAACCCTTCTTGTAGATGGGTGTCACACTGGCTAACCTTCAGTCATCTGGGATCTCTCCATTTAACCAGGACTGATGATAAATGATGGGAAGTGGCTTGGCAAATTCCTCCACCAGCTCACTCTGACTCTCAGTTGGATCCCATCCAACTCTATAGGCTTGTGAGTGTCTAAGTGGGTTCCTTCTGGATTGCAGGGAGTCTGTTCTGCTCCTCGTCCTAGTTTACCATGTCAGGGGGCTGGTTGCTCTGAGAATAATAGATCTTTCTGTTGAAGACTGAGGTAAGTACCTCAGCCTTTTTTTCATGCTTGGTTACAATGTTTCCTTCCACATACAGTAAAGGACAGAGATTGTCCTTTACATCATTTTGTTGTTATGTCTTTAGAAAAACATTTTTTAATGTCTTTGACAGTGATGGCCTGATTAAGTTCTAGGTGAGCTTTTGCCTTTCTAATTGTCTCTCTACAAGACCTGACAACATCCTTGTACTCTTCCTGAGTTGCCTATAAGAAGAATAACGGGATAAGAATATAAGGTACATTCCACCGGCCTGAGACAACTTTTTTACTTCGGTGTGAGACCATAACTAATACACAAAGGCAGAGATATTATTTTAGAGAACAAGGAGGGCTTTTGGGAAAACGGTTGTGAAGTCATCTGGATGAATAAAACGTTTATTCAGCTACAGACCATCACACTCTACCTGGTCAGCAAGCTCCTTATTTCTTCTTCAAATCTATATATTTTAGAAGTAAAGATCCAAAGCTCTGCTTTTCCATCTTTGGTTATAGTAATTACTGCTAATCTGGATGCTGTTAGTTTGTTATTTCCTGGCCGGTTTCAGTTCAATTCCTGATCCTTTCAGCTCTTTGTTATTATGTCCCATCAATTCAATCGCAGAGCATGAGGTAAAATAGATACATAGAGAGACAGATAGCATACTCCTTCTCCCAAACATACTGTAAAAAGACTGGAATAATATCTGAACTCTTCCTTACTATAGAAATACTTAGCCACTACATGTAAATGTAATTTTTCACTTATTATTTATCATTTAATTTAAGACAGCTACATATATCGGTCAGGTCAAACTCAAAGTTTACACATCACCTATGAAAATTAGTCCTAAAAGCCATTTAGCATTAGTATTTTGCACCTGAGAAAAAACAAACAAAAGAATAGTTAGTGTTGGGAGAAGCCAGTATAAAAAGGGACAAGAAAAAGTCCAGCGAGAGTTAATTTGTGGTTCATGGGCCCCTGTTGTATCTCATAGGCCTTAATATATTTTTGTTCCCTAAAATTATCAAGGCACTTCTATGAACTCATATGAAATTTTTTACCATATGTCATCGACACAAGCTGTTTCATGGTATAAATATGTGTTGTCTAAATAACCGTCCTTTTTTGTGTGTTTTCAATCTACTTAACCCTTAGTTCTTTACAGGAATAGAGAGTGAATGATCATCACCTATTCACCATCTTCATGCCATTTCTGGCTTGAGAAATCTCTGCAAGGTCTCCTCTATGTAAAGAGAAAAATAGCAAGAAATGGTTTCTAATAAAATGAAATTAATTCCAGAAAAAAGTGCTTAAAGTAACTAGAAGTCACGGTACGAATGAAACCCAGCTAAACTGATCTCTCTTACTAAAGTACTTTTCTTTCACCTTTTTCTTACCTTTTTTGGCTTGTGATATTTTGCTGAACTTATTAAAATGAGGCTTATTTCAGTAGTTTGTATGTTGTTAAGCTGGAACTTCAGCAAAATTGCTTCTGTTGGAGTATTTTGAAGTTATGCACTTATTGTCACTTCTTTTGCAAGAATGTTCTTAGAACTTGAAAAGCCAAAAGAGATCAGAAACTAGTTTTTCTATTATACATTAGACATCCATACTAGCAGAGTGACCTTCATGCCTTGCTAGAGCCCAGGATTGCCACTAAATGCTACAAAACAGTATAATCTACTATCAAAAATATCTCCTGTGGCTGCACAGATTTATGGTGGAGGTCTCTCATTCTAATCCAATTCTTGGAAGAACTGATGATGCCTCAAAGAGCATCTGTTACAGTGCAAATCTAAGTTTTTCAGAGGTTATAAAACTGTATCTCTTTCCTGTATCAAACATCAATTGCAATTGGATAATATTTTAAGTATGGACTAATTTTCCTGAATACCATAGTAGGCCTGCAGAAATTCATATGTGTGAGAAATCTGAAATTCTATTACTTTACATATTTCCTTGAACAGAATGTATCTTTTTATTAGTAACTCAAAGATTTATTTTACAGGTCTTTAAGAACACAGATACAGTACTGCTCTTCATGTGCAGATTTAAGTCTTGAAAAAAATAACAAATTGAATGAAAACTTAAAAATATTCATATGGTTAACTGTTAAGGTTCACTGCTACTTTTCTCAAGAGTGCTTAGTGTAAGTGTTTAGCGTAAGGACTGCCTTATACTGATCTTGTACTCCGTGTTTAGACTGTCATTGATCTGTGCAGTACCACTGCTGGACAGAAAGGTCTGACATCCTTTCTGCAGAAAGAATGCCTTGAGACAGGCAGCTAACAGAAAATTTGGGACAGTGGGTATAAATTCAGCAAGATATTAAATGAAAATTTCTGCACTGATATGTAAGTAGTAGATGAATCTTGGATTATAATAATTAAGGCTGTTCTTGGGCCATTAAACTTTACCCTCTTAATTGTATTTCAGCAGATTTCAACAACTGGATTCTAAATGAGCTCCAGTAAGAACAGGAATACAGCCACGTATGTCTGTGTCAGTCTGGTGTAATTAAGCTTTCCCACGTATGTCTGTGTCAGTCTGGTGTAATTAAGCTTTCCCACATATTTTAACTAAAACTATTCATGACTCAATTAAGCATTCATACTCTAAAAATCAGAAAAACACAAAATAAATGTTGCTGTTCAATTTTTTCATCACAGATCAATTTATTGCATGCAACCATTTAAAGCCCACTGTTGACAAATAGTTCAAATGCAACCAATGAGCAAAGGTTGAAATCCTTATTTAAACAAACCTTTAGGGAGGTATGCTCTTTTTGAACTAAATGGGGAAGCTTTGATTTTTGACTGTGAAACTACAAAGAAAATCAAACCTGTTTTTCACTTTCAGAGATCGTCTTATGTCTCTGAAATTAAACCTGTTGTACTTGTGAAGTGTATGAAAGGACATAGGTGAGAGCTTCTTATTCTACTAAGTGTTTGAAATGGATCTGCTTTTCTCAATACTTTGTTGTGTCTTGGGAGAGGTCAATCTTCTCTATGGTTTCTTATGTAAGGAAACATAATCTTAAAAGATTTTCAATTTGTAATGATCTTAAAGAAAAATCACAAGTTTGACTTTTTGTCTGCAATCTTAAGCCACTCAGCCAAGGAGGATAAACCTACTTTTCCAATAGAGATCTGTTTCCCTTTGCTCTGTGCTTACTCCTCAACCATGTCCACTCAGCTTTGCAATGAACCGGTTATGGATGATATTCCTGAACTGCTGTAATATCATCCTGGAGTTTCTCATGCTCCTAGGTTTTCTTTCACCACCAAATACACAGCCACAAGCTCCAGGTTGCTCCCTGCTACCCAACCCCTACTTAACTTATCACATATGGCAGAGATCAAAACACTGATCTTTGGCTCCATCTTGTGATCTCCCTGTCAAGACCAGCAAAGATTAAATGAGGGAATCCTCAATCCAGATTCCAGATCCAGTTTGATCCCTCCGACTGTGTAGGAGATAGGAAAAAAAACCCAAAACAGACAGTTAGATTCTATAGGTCAAACTACTGATTTTAGAAGAATCAATAGGGTTAAAATGTGTAACTAAAGAAAAACAGTTAGGCTCAGAGTGTGAAATAAATTACCCCAGAGAACAAAATAAAATAAAAGGTGCTGGAAGAAAGTTGGTGGGCAATCTGGGGATTGTCATCTGAGTCTAAAATGGTCATTTGGTAAAGCCCCAACTATAGAATTCATAAAATAGGATACAAAATTACTTTCTTTGTCAAATACATTGACAAAAAGAACCAGTGAAAAATATACTCTGAGTTTATTTTACTGCACAGCATGGAGATATATATAGATATATATAGATATATATCTATATATATACTTAGTATGAACATTTTTTCTTCTCATTCTCAGGAAAATAACTCTGATAAAACAACTGCCTACACAGATAGTTCTTGGTTCCTTGAAGGAAAAAATAAACAATTCAAGTATTAACGTCAGTTTCTGCTTTGTGGGAACATACTGTGGTCAAAAAGATTTTGAAATCATTTGCATTCTTAAAGCTTGAGTACCAGTGCATAAAGTTGATAGCATAAACTGAGTTCCTGGGAAGAACTTGGCTTTCATATTTCAGAACAGTTACTGCCATCAATAAAGTACGGAACTGTGGAAGATAATCTCCTCAGCAGACAAAAGGTCAGACAATAAAACGTTTGCTTACCATTTTCTAGAAGAAATTAATCATATTAATCCATGATATGTAAAAGGAAGAGGTGTTTTCACATTGAATTTCTATGGGCAATATAGTTTCCCTTAATTTTTCAGACTTGAGGGGTTTTTTTATGTAGATAAAATATAGAGCTAAAAATATTTTAAATCTTTCAATCTCCAATCAACATAGCATGTGAAAAATGTCACCTCTTGAATAGTTTATATATTTGTGCTGATGTAATTACTGCCATAGAACCAGCGCACTGATGGAGAATGCAGCTCACCTTAGCCATGTGAGCATATTCATTGTGCTGCTTTGATACCACAGTTATATATGAACAGGAGCATAGAAGGGTCTGTTTGATGTTACTATTAATTCAACCATTTCATGATCTTATGTGCAATCACTAATTTACAATCAAATCATGCTGGTGCACAGAGAAAGTCAAAATGAATAGTGCTGAAATATTGATGAATTTATAATATATAGGCTAAGTGCTGCTGATATTTTGAGAACATATTATGTTATAAAATAAAGTGATGTGTCTCCTTGTGCTAGAAGCTCCTCAAAATAATAAAGGAAAACTAATAAGTGAGGAAAGGAAAAAGAGAATGTGAATTACTTTGAACTTCAAAAACATAGTGAAACATATGGCAATGAATCTAATTTTAAAATAAAATTTGCTGTATGCAGGAAAATTTTTATAGTAAGGCTTATAATTAGAAGACAAAGGTATATATTTTGTCAACAATTATCTCTTCTTTCTTGTAGATGAAGGTTTTCATTATTTTGGGATTTTCAGCAGCTATAGCCTTCACAGCTGTTTACTTTTCTTTCCCTCAGATAGGCAAAGATACCGTCTTTAGTAAGTAACAGTAAAAATACATGTTATTTTCTTTTGTTGATTTTTGAAAATACACTGGCACTGCAGACAGTTCAGCAATGGCAGTATAGCTTAATCTTTTTTTGTATGCAAAATACACTGTCTGGCTTCTGTGAGAATTATTCCACGGGTGTTTTCTTTTAAAATGCAGTTTTGTAAAGTCACAAAGTAAAATCTTGTATGTGTAGTGTATATCAATCACTTATTCTTTGAGTAGGAGTAATTTTACTTTCTTAGTGACATTCACATGTCAGATGACATGTTTACAAGCACAATTGATGGATTTCTTTCCTCTAATCATTACATTTAGTCATCCTGGGCTAGAGGCAGTTGCCATAGGATGTCCCACCTGGCATGCTCCTGCTGGCTCACAGGGGTGCATGTCCTCTGTGAGTCTCTTTGCTGCTGACACCCGGTGGATTTCAGAGAATCTCAGATTGCAGTAGTCCCTATGTTCAAACAATGTAATCTCGTAATTTTTAATATCAGAGCTCTTTTATTTGCATCTGTTCAATCAAAATCAGTCAAATCTAGTAAACTAGAAATGTAGGCAGTTACTAGACTGACTTTTAAAAGCAATCTGCAGAGACTGATTTTAAATTAAGTTAGAGTGCAGATAGCAGACAAACAGGATTTCAAACTTTACATTGTCTTAAATTATATAGCTGTACATATGATTCATAAGAGATGGTGACATGATTCCTTAGGAAAGTTTTCACCTGAAATTAGTGTAGAATCACAAATAAAATAAAATTATATACAAAATAAATTAAACAAGAAACAGATCCCCAAGCTGTTACTTCTGATGAGAAATCTTTTTTGGACCATTAATGCAAAACATGATCAGGTTCATTTTCCGCAGTGGATTCTCTACTTGGAGCTTCTATGATAATTGTTTGGAAATATGTGGTCTAAAATGAGGTTATACTGTATGTTAATTAATACGAAATGAACTGGAGAATAGCTTGGGTTGGAAGGGACCTTAAAGATCACCTAGTTCCAGCCCCACTGCCATGGGTAGGGATGCCATTCACTAGATCAGGTGGCTCAGGGTCCCATCCAACCTGGCCTTGAACACTTTCAAAAACAAGGCATCCATAACTTCTCTGGGCAACCTGTTCCAGTGCCTCACCAGTCCTTAAGTAAAGGATTTCTTTGTAAGTTCTAATCTAAACCTGCCCTCTGTCAGTTTAAAACCCATTTTGTCCTGTCACTATCTGCTCATATAAGAAGTCCCTCTCCCTCCTTGTTAAATGCCCCCTTAAGGTACTGGACGGCCCCAGTATACATCAATATACATGGACTGTAAATAAATAGAACAGATGAACTGTACATGATTCTTTTTAGAGTAAGTATCCTTTGGTGTAATAAGAACAGTACAAAATAGTGTTTATTACTGCAAGAACCACATTTTTGAAAACACTATTGGTACCAAAATCATACTTCTCAGCAAAAAAAGAAGAAAGACAATGGAATTCAAGTATAGCATGTTGATTTTCTCTTTTAGATTAGAGTCCGAATCAATATCACAGAATGAGAAATACTTTAAGCATATTATATTTCTCGGAGGTAAAAACCCTACAAGTAATTAAAAAATATGCTATATTAAATTCTAAAATAATTACTTGTTGTATGGCCTATGAATATCAGAATTGTTTTATAACGTAGACTCAAAAACAATTTCAGATAAAGCAGAAGTCTGAATGATTATATCAAATGAATCATCTGCATATTTTATCATGCATGGGTGAAAAAGAGAAATAACTAGTGCTATACTTAGATCCTGAGATCTTTGGTAGAGTGAAGTATAATTTTCCCTAGCAAAGATTACTGCTTATCACATATTATTTTCCCTTGAACTGAGTGCCCTATTCAAAAAATAGATCACAAAAATAGTACAGTATGGACTACAGGTAAAATATGTTCACCTAAAATTACACTGTACATAAATGATGAGCAATTGTACACAAATTATTATTTTTTATTGTTCTTTTTCTAAATAAAAATAGGCCATCCTACAAAATACAGATGGAAATTAAACCACTGGACTTTAAATATAACTGATTCTTTTAATATAAATCTACCAATACAAAAGAGGACTAAGCCATGTTTCATAACAGCAGTATAAAAAATAGCACAGCTGAAGTATCAGGTTCACATATATCTTTCCATCAAGCACAGATTAAGAAATGAGAATAGGACTTTAATGCATTGGTCCAGTTCCAGAAGGTCTTAAAGTTTGTTAATTATGCTTGAATATGTATTTGAATTCTTCATGTGGCTCAGACCAGCTCACATTACTTGTCAGGGAGGCTCAGATTTGTCCTATAAATCCAAGGACAGATTAATGAAAAATACATATAAAACCTAATGAGCATAATTGCATAAAGAGAATACAACATGTTTCAGCTGGACTTATTATGGTTGATACTATATAACTTGTCCATAACTGGATTTATACTTAAAGAAATAAAAAGGAAATCTAATTCTTCAAGCCTTATAAATTACGGGAGAATTGATTTACTAGCCCCACCTTACCTTTCAGAAAGGTCAGAAACCACAATATTAATTTCAAGAACAATAACATAAGGAGATGGTTTTAAAGGGGAAGAATTGCACCTTAATGTTAGAAACCTGTGTATTTTCTAAGTGTAAATATTTTAATAGATACACTATTGATTAACATATTAATCTTTCTTTTAATTTTTTCCCTGTTGAGAAGAAATTGAAGATAACTGCATTACTAAGGCTATCCAGAAGGGCTCTAGTCTGGTGGATAATGCTGCACATTATGAAATGAAAAGGTAAAAAAAAAAAAAGAGGAATCTATTCAGCAAAAAGCTTTAATAATAGAAAAGTTTGATGTCAGTCTTTCTGTTTCTTTGAGAAAACATATAATCACAGATTCACCACACACATTACCTTTGAGAAATCTGATCAAGTGCCTACGGCAGGGGGTTTGGAACTAGATGATCTTTAAGGTCCCTTCCCTCCCAAACCACTCTATAATTCTGTGATTATGTCACTGATCATCTGATCGAATACAACCTTGTGTATTATCACCATTTCAGTTGCCCTCTTAAATTATGAAAAAAATAAGAAACACGAAAATAAATAGGAATGTGTTTCTGATCTAAATAGCACACCACATTCCATTAACTTGTGACTCAAAAAAACCATAATTTTATAGATATTATTTATTTTTGAACATTAATTTTTTTTCTAGTGCCTTAAATTTGACTGTTAAAGTGAATTTCATCTTCACCCTTCCATCTAAAACAGATGTGATGTAATGAAATTATAAGGGAAATGAAATAAAACATTTGTCTTGAATGTGATTAGGTAACAACTTAGGGAAAGCTCCTTTGTGCTGGAGTTATGCTACAAGACTGATCTCTTTCAATCACGTTCTGTGTAGCACTGACTAAATTTTTATGCTATACAGAATTAATTTCTCTCCAATATTTGGAACACATCAGCTAAGTTTTACAGGGTTAAATTACCACACTTTGCTTAGATTTTCCTAAAGGACTTATCCATGTGATTTGAAAATGAGACACAATTTGCAGAGCTCTGTAAGAGATGACTGTATGGAGAGAACCTGTCAAGAACTGTGGTCTCTTTGTATGTAGGGATTGAGGTCACTTTCATTTTGTAGTATTAGTACTTTGGTGACAGTCCCGAGGCACTCAAATTCAAAAACACAAATCTCAACTTCTCAATGGCTCAGCTGCCTCATGTACTAAATGGAGATACTGATGTTTATTCATCTCAAAGGATATTGTGGCAATTATTTAGTTAATATCATACTGATGTCAAGATGATAAATGCTAAAAGATGCTAAAGATGAATGCTTAACGACAGTTGTTTCCACTAGGAATTGAAATTTTAATAGGAATAAAACTGAGAACACTTACCCTAGATGAATCACTAACCTCTTAATCTTCCTCTGAAATATCGTATGTGGATATATAGACCCTAAAGAGCGTTGGTACTCAGAAGTCCTATTATTGGGTTACCTTTAAAAGCCTTTATAGGAATTGCAGATTTACAGTGGGATGAGGTTGGAAGGGATCTCTNATTTTAGTAGCATTAGGAGATTATTACTGTGTTACTAAACACTGAGCCAGTTTGCAACTTGCACAGTGTTCAGCTTTAGGAGTGTAAGAACTAGAAGGGACTAACATGCATACATTGAATAAGAGTAGGGGTAGAACAGACAGGAAATGTGGCAAACTAATAACTGCTGTAATAATTTTACAGGACCTGTGAGATTAAAGAAAGAAAATATAATTTAACACATCTTGTCCTTAAAGATGATGATGGTTCAGTTTTGGGGTTAGGTTTTGGGTTTATTTTAGGGCGTGGATAATTTTTGATTCTTACCTCCTAGATAATTTGTACAAATGTTTTCATTTAACTCACTTGTATAGACAGTTGTCTGTTCATCTAAGTTTTTTTAAATTATGTTTGACTGTTGTTATTATCTCCATGCAGATATTAAAATATTAAGCTTGAGTTCTTTCATTTAGTTACCTCATCTTCCTATTCTTTTTAATTGGGACACAGTTCAGGACTTTTAATACTTCAGATTACCTGTGAAATTCCTTATTTTCTATAAAAGACCTGAAAACCATGGTGCTGAAGTGCAAGATGGTTCTTTTTCACAGTTGCTCTGCTTTTCAAAGAAAAGGAATAGTTTCTCTGTAAGGAATAAATAAGCATGTTAAGTCTCTTTTGGATCAATTAAGGACAAATTAAATACCTAGAAAAACCTTTGGACTTGTGCTTTCTTACTTAATGCCTTTTATGTAAGCATGTTTCTAATTTTGCAAACAGAAATTTAACTGTTTAGTTTGCCCATATCAAAACTGTTGTTTCCATTTTAAAGTTGTCTTCTGCTTTAAGCAAGCCTCAGTAAATAGGACAGCAAAATTTTATGTGAAAATGACATAAATCTGTGCTGCAAAGAAGCCCTCAGGAATGTCTGCAACATATGACCATGTCTGGAAATGGAATAGTCTGGAGTGTTTTTTCCTAAAGTGTAGGAGTCAGTTTAGGACTTGCAGCTAAAAAGGAAGTTCTCCCTGGTGCACTTTTCTTAAGTCTCCTCTGCCAATAGAAGGACAGTGGTAAGACAGCCTATGCTGAGTAAAAAAAAATAATCTTGTAGTGAAACACAGAACAGTTGAGAGACATCTGGAGACCACCTAGGCCAGTGCTCAGAGCAGGATCAGCTAGAGCAGATTGCTCAGCACACTGTCCATCTGGGCTTTCAATGTCTCCAGTGATGGAGACTCCATCACCATTCTGGGCAGTCTGTTGCAGTGTCTGACTACCCTCACAGGAAAATGGTTTTTCATATGTTTAAGTGGTGAACTACATGTTACAGAGGGTATTTCATCAAACCTGAACTCCTTAAAGTTAGAGGTAAGGCCAGACTGTAAGCTAGCATATACAGCCATATAACTGTCTCACTAAGCCCTACTAAACTAATTGCTAAAACTCTCTATATAAGTAGTCAGCATCAGGCAGGTGCTTGGACAGTCTCTGAGGAGATGTATCTCTATCATAAACTGCTGATAGCAGCTGGACAACTGTGAACCAGTTGCTTGACTCCCAGGTGCTAAGGCATTTGCAAATCCACCTTCAGTGATTGAGATGGTGTTTGGTATTAAATGTTACATGAAAGCAAAGCCTACTCAAAGCAGTGAGTAGGAAGCCCTCTACTGGGACTATCCTGCACAAGGTCTTCCCAGACACCAAGTGCTGCAAGCTCTGTTCATCACAACGGTTTCTGTCTCATCCTAAAGGCTTCCCACAAACTTAGCCCTTGTTGAGCATGTCCAATGGAAGGATATTTCCCCTTTCAAAATTTTCCTTGCAGAACAAGGTCACAAAGT
>WEIV01026465.1:109626-134684 GCA_013390005.1 Calyptomena viridis
TTTATTTTACCTTTGGCAGGAATACATATCTTGTTGTCACCCTGGGTCCAGGAATCACTTTCTTTTGTTCTTAAAAGCACCTCACATAGTCACTGTTTACATTTTTCTTTGCTGGAGTGTGGGTGGTGTTCCTATAGTTGAGGAGAGCAGCACTACTGTTATTGAAATCCTGTGAAGTCATGACTGTATATTTGTATTGCCTATAAATCAGTTTGCATAGCCCCAGTTTTGCAAGCTTCTTGTTTACACTAAAATCCTTCTCGCACTTTGGATTTGGTATTTGATTTTCTGTCACCCTATGGCACTGGCATTTTCAAACACACTTCCTCTTGACATTGATTGCCTTATGCATATCCATCTTTTAAGAAAATACGTTCTTATTTACACAATTAATTTTATAATGCATTTCTTTTACACTTTTATTTCCACTTTAACTGGGTTTTTTATGTTAAATGGGCAAAGAAAGAGAAATAGTCAAAAAAGTTCAATGTTATATAAGTGTCTAAGTTAAGCAATATTCTTGCTGTTACTTAGAAATGAATTTCAGGATATCTGTCTGATGTCTGGAAGGCTCAAAAGTTCAGAAACATTGCCTTTTTTTTTCCTATAAATTAATTCTGTCACTTACATGAAATGTTCTGTCATGGTATTATAACATAACTTTTTTTTCAAGATATGGAAGCATTAGAGTACTGTAGACAAACATAAAGCTACACAGTTATTTTATTATTTTATTATTTTATTTCCTTGCAAAAACCTAAGGCTTACTAAAGGCTTACTAAACTAATGGGACATTTGTAGAACTAAAAATATGTGTATATTTATATGAGTATGTGCCTGCATATGTTTATACACACACACACAGAGGTACAGTTTCTTTTGCGCTGTGCAATTTCAAAAAAAATTGAATTTCTAAACTGCAGAAGTGCACAAAACCCTTGTTAATTTTCAAGGCTGGAACCTTAATGGAATGTTAATAGACTGTACAGTCTATGTGCCACAACAGAATAGCTTTATGTGAATTAAAGAAGTAAATTGACTTTAAAGAAAACATGTGAGTCAATACCTAGGCAACCCAGATAACTGGGGAGCTGGGTGTGAGTATAATTTTGAGCCTGAACTAGCATGGCAGTACTGCTGTATCCACAAATTTGGAATGAGTTGACTAATACATAATGGCAAGGTTATGTAGCCAGTCTAACAGTCTCTTCTCTCTCTGTTCTCACCTCTACCTTGAACAGGTTCTAACTGCTCAGCAAAACAATTTTTGAGCTGAGTTGGCTCTTGAATCTTTTTTGTTTGCTTTTCTGGCTTAATTTTTTGGTTTGAATAATGAACTAAAGCAACTTAGTTTAGAGTTGAATGGGCAGAATGAATAGGGATGGGGTGACCTGCATTAGCCAGTGAGTAGACAAGGGCAAGAGTTATATGTCACCTCTACCATCTTCTTTGACCATATGATGGTTACAGTCAGGTTGAATGTCAAGCATTCTCTGAGTTCAGGAAGGATATTCATAGAATCATAGAACGGTTTGGATTGGAAGAGACTTTAAAGACCACCTAGTTTCAACCCTCCTGCCACAGGCAGGGGTATCTTCCACCAGATCAGTATGCTCCTATTTCACGTGTACATCCACCTCCAACTGGCCGTACAGATGTTCAAAGACATAGATGTGAGAGAGGGTGCCAGCTCTCTGGAGTTTGCACAATAGCGTGACTTTGTCCCTCATCATCGGAGAGATGGAGACCCATCTTGGATCATATTACAAATATATTAATAACTGGTAATATCAGTACCCGATTTTACCTAGCTTCCAAATTCCAGTCAATAAATATGATCCTCTTCCAGTCAACACTGAATTCTAGAATGAGCTACAATGTCTTTAAAATTCTGCATGTTTCCAGTGCCATATTTTTCCTTCTTAGTATATACTTTTGTTCTTGAATGGCATTTTTGCACCTTTGTTGTGAGCACAGGGACTAGCCAAGCAAAGAACTACAATGAAGACAAATAAGGAAGCAGAGAGCAGGTCACAGGAAGAGAGAAAAGAGCAGGTCGACCTCCGTTCTCAGCTATTGCTGGACTACTTTCTTCTCATTCTCTATGCATCAGATAATAAAAAGAGTTCTTTGTCTAAGTACCTGAGACAGCCTCTTGCAGCATTTCTCACTACCTGTTCTTTCCTAGCAAGAGAGAGAAAGCTGTAGCTGCAGCTGGCAATAATGACTTTTTCACTGTAGCATCTATATCTGATAGAGCAAATTGCTTGTCTGGGTTCTTCCTTTCAGATCTTTTATCAGCTGATCTGCTCACTATGATTGCTAATATTTCCGGATGTCTGCCTTATATGTTGCCGCCAAAATGTCCAAACAATTGCTTAGCTAATAAATATCGACTCATCACTGGTGCCTGCAATAACAGGTATGTATGATAAGAATTGTGCCCTGAAAAATCTTTCTTTCTACTTTAAACTCAAGAAGCTGTATTCACTTTTTCCTGGAAAATTGGTGGAGAGGATGACCTACATCAGTTAGCTTTGGCACCAACTTGTTTCTAAATGAGGTGCCTCTGAAAGTTCCCAGAGGAAGAACTCATGTTTTAAGTTTTGGTACACTATTTTCTGTAGACTGGCTCTCCATCTGAAGGTTTCTAAAATTGTGTGAGGAACTGTATATTTAGGGAGGACTGATTCAGTAGGTGCTTTTTTTATATAAATGAAGCAAACTTAATTCTTACCTTGCATTTATTTTTGATTGAATTGGAAAATATTATATTAAGCAGGAAAATACAATTCACACAGAATCACACAGAATCACACAGAATTACTAGGTTGGAAGAGACCTCCAAGATCATCAGGTCCAACCCACGCCCTACTACCTCGACTAGACTTTGGCACCAAGTACCATGTCCAGTCTTTTTTTAAACACATCCAGGGATGGTGACTACCACCTCCCCGAGCAGACTGTTCCAATACTTTATTATTCTTTCTGCGAAAAACTTTTTTCTGATATCTAACCTATACCTTCCTTGGTGCAGCTTGAGACTGTGTCCTCTCGTTCTGTCAGTTGCTGCCTGGTGGAAGAGACCAACCCCCACCTGACTACAACCTCCTTTCAGGAAGCTGTAGAGAGTGATAAGGTCACTTCATGATGAGCAATAGGAACTATTTTCCCAGAACCCTAAAAGTTAGCAAGCAAGCATCTAAAAATTCTGTGTGATATATTTAATTGTATGTATCTGTTTATATAAATATATGTTTAGTGGCTATCTGAATGACTATATTTTACTACTATACCTAATACTTTTACTACTATGTCTACTATATGTGGCAATTGTTTCCTGCAAAACTCAACATAATAGATATAACTGTCTTTTCAGAATCTTCCAATGCAATGCGGGTGTAAAACTGAGAATGAGAGCCCTTTTGAGTACAAGGGTAAACAATATTTATACTGAGCACACTTTGGATACATAGATCTGAGGTCACAAACTGAAAGGCAGGCTGTAATGTTACAAGGGAAGGGCTATAGACATGAAAATGGAGGGCCGTTAACATTATACAGGTTAAGGTGTTCTGTAATGTGATGAATGCAGAGTGGTAAAATTCTGCAGTTTTATTATTCAATCAGCCTGTTTTTATGATATGAATCTGTGCTACATCACAAGTCGTTTGCAACGAACATGCCTGATAGACTCTTTGCTGAAAGGACACAACTTGATGCACATCAGTGTTATAAATCTCACTATGTGGATATCCACAATTTCCCCCAGGCACTTGCAGAGTTTCTTGGAATCTGAACTAGCAGCTAGTATAATATTTGCACTGACAACTCAATCAGGATTTGAATACCTTGGCTAAGATTCATGCAGCTGAACATAGGGACATGGCTGAAGCTAATTTGCAAGTGTGGCTTTGTAGTTTTTCTCCCTAGAGATGGAGAGAAGCACACTGCTGTAGGTAAGGTAAAAGACCTTTTTCTCTTCATTGACAGACAGTACTAGGATGTGTATAGGCATTGCAGTCTGGTTTCAGAGCTGGATAGGGTAAATGATCCATTGAGTTTGGTTAGTCTGTAGTTACTGTGTTCTACTTTGTATATTTTATACTTGCACCACATCAGAGTTTAAACCCACCACTCATATTTGGTGATATTTTAGACTCTTTGCTCTGAACATCTGTAAAAGGTGTAAGGCAGCAAAAAAAAAAAAAACACAAAACCAACCGAAACCAAAGACTTTGAAACCAGTTAATCAGGTCTTAGTCTGAAATGCTGTAAGCCCTGTGAAAGACCTCAATCTCTACTGATATATATCAGTTTAAAAAGCCCATTCTATTCTAATGTAAATAACATATTCTGTGATGTAAGCCAGCTTTAAAGACCTCAGACATTAAAGGAAGTACCAGTCTATGTTTTTCTATGCTTTACAGCTGCCACTTTCAGGTAGAAAATATATCAGGACCTATGTTGCATTTGTACTTTTGGTCATCCAGTAGGAATGTGATGCTGTGCTGTAGTTGAGTAAAAACTGCATCTCATAGGTAAAATTTAAAAAGTTAATTCACAGTGAAATTAATTGCTTGCTCACAAGAAAAATCCACTTAAATATATTTAGAAGTGACCAAGGAAATGCTTTACAGATGTCTTACTAAATCAGTTTGCATGTTTGGGACAAATCAGATTCATTGCAAAAGATTTATTTAACAGCACAGAGATTACTTTGTTTTAATGTGCACTTCCTAGAACAAAGGCATAAACATGGCCTTCTATGAAGAATATCAACATAAGACATTCCAGCAATGTTATTAATCACACTTAGCAGTAACTGATATCAACAGATTTTGCTTTTCTTTCCGCCTGAAGGCATATGTGTGGATAACAAGCAAAATAAAATTATATTTTTTTCATTTTAGAATGAATAAGGAACAGAAGAAAAATACAAAGAGTTACTTACTAGCATTGATCTGTGTATTTTTTAGTATCTAGTGCAATGAGAGGTATTGAAGGATGAAGAAATTACAAGTACTAAAGGAATGGAATGTTACAGTACAATTAGCTTCAATTAATCTTATATTTCAGTGGTAGTTATATATCTACTGCAAGGCTGCATCTTTGACTGTTCATTGTAATGAGGGATAGAATGGAATGACAGGACGGCACCTAGGAATTGTCTGTCCTTCTGCCTTGAATAGATAGATTCTTAGATGACTAGCTTACTTTTTGTACACCTAACATTTGAGAATCTAGAAGGAATTTTATCTACATCATGTCTATTTCATCGTGGTGTCAGTAACCATTCCATCAGGTAAGGAAGGACCTGATGCTCAGTCTGGAAGTCTAGTACCATCAAATTTAGGATTATAGGTATGGTTCACCTAGTGGAAAGAACGAATACTCTTGACTGAATCCATTGACTATAAGAACAAATTGAAATGTTTCCTTTAGGAGAGCAATTTCAACATAAGCTAAGTGTTCAATTTAGTGGCAAGGTTATTTTCCAGAAGTGTTCCATATTTGCCAGAAGTTATGTCCAAGGCACATCAGTGCAACATAAAACATTATAAAATCCAATTATTAAGGCTGTCACATGGTATTCATTCTTTCTACCTCAAACTATGCAGGACATTAAAATAACATTCAAAAGATATAAATCTGGATAGTGAACTGCAGCTTAAAACTACAGGTTCCTCCTAAGGCAACCAAAACAAAACCCAAATTGTACCATTTCAGCACTTCACAAGTACAAGAAAACTCCCACTTCACATAAAAAGAATATATAGTAATCAAATTTGACTACTCTATAAAGCTGTATGGTAGCAATATCTCATTATTTCAGCTGCCTTTTTAACTGAAGCGAGACTCCAAGACATTAATATGTTTAATGCAATAATAAAAAGGCACGTGAGAAGGGTTGTACTAAAGTAGCATTCCAGTGATCTGCTAAAATACAAAAGCAATCAAGAGAAAAATCAGTGGTTAAGCAGCTACATTAACATTTCATTATTTTTAATTGAGTGAAATAGCACTTCACTATGTGCACTATTTTATGCAATTTCAATAAAAGCAAATCAACAGTAACTAATTTTAATACTTTATTAAAGCATCCTTCAACCTTCAAGTGTGAATTATTTGGGCTAATTAGGTGTGTTACTGTACCATATAGTATGGCAAATTGAGCCTCTTCAGTGTGCCAGAGATCAATGAAGCATTAATAAAATAATTGTTTCCTCTTTAGCATCCTGATAGACATATAAATGTATGGTTTAGCCCTGTGTATCTCTACTGACTGTCTGGTAATATTTGTGGTACTTTGTGGCTTACTTGACAACTTTGGTCAACTGAGTGCATTGCAAAAAAAAATATTTCCTTTTTTTAGTGTTGATATATATTTATTAGGTTTGAAAAATATTGAACAGGATATATTACAAAAACAACCAAACAGAAACAAACCTTAAAATATTATCTTAGAAAAATGCATTTGAAATATTCATGATAGAGGAAAAATTAATTGCATCAAACCAAAGACTCACTGACTATACTAATAAATAGAAATCACCAGGAATTGTTTGCTGGCCCTCAAATTAAGTATGACCTGACTCTTCAGACCCTCTTACTTTTACACTATTGTCTACACTTTTTTGCTCTCTTTCCCTCTTCCAAGTAAGCTGGCTGTGGAATGACAAATTGGTATGCAATAACGCCAAGTTTTGCCCAGACAGGTGACATTCAGAGAAATGTTGTCATCAGCCAAAAATATGCTGCAGTTAGTACTAGAAACTTCAAAGCATAGTTAAATGCAGTGCTTGGGCTTGCGCACAGGCCCTCCCAAAGCTGTACCCAGGAAATTAGTACAAATGCAGCCAGAGGGAACATTGCCACCAGATTCAACCACTGCTCCCCTTTCCTCAGTCTTTTCTCCTTGGGTCTTGCTAAATGATTACTTCTCTATGACTAGTGTCCATTTTACTTTTAAGATTTATTCACCTTTGCTCTAGGGCTTCTTTATATTTTCCTAAACCTTGATTTCCTAGCTATTGCTTTAAACAAACATCTCATTAAAAGATTCTAGCAAAGGCACTTAAGTGTATATCTGACTTCATGAGGAATGAGGATACTATCAGGAAATCACCTTCATGGCAAGTATTTCAAAGATGTCCAAAGGTAACCAACTTAGGTTACAAACATAAGCAAAATAGTAATAATTCATTAGCAATTTAACCCTTCTTTAATTTCCTTTTGAGTCAAACTGATGTTGGCATACATGAAGACCAGTATTTGATTCCTTTTTGAAGGTTACTACATGAATATCTTGTTGCAATGGCAAGTTGCTCTGTGGCTGATGATTATTTTATATTATATTGTACTCAAGTTTTACATTCAGAATATAAATATTATATAAATACATAATAAAAATATTATATTCAGAAGTTCAGGATTTTTTTTGTTTTGCTGCTGTTTGGTTTTTTTTGGGTTATTTTTTTTCATTTTTCTTCATAGAGAACACCCTAGATGGGGAGCATCCAACACAGCTTTGGCTAGGTGGCTTCCACCAGCCTATGAAGATGGGCTCAGCCAGCCTCAGGGATGGGATCCCAGCCTCCGATACAATGGATTCCAGCTACCCTTGGTTAGAAAATGTACCACTAGATCACTTGGCTATAACCATACCTGCCACCACAGACCTCCATTTGCATCAGTAAATGAAGTATCCATGTAAAATGAAGTATCCGTGTAAAATACTTCAAAAGTATCTGTGGAGCTCAGTTAAGGAGCCACTGGGCTTTGCTGAAGCATAAGTTCAGCCAGCCATATGGTGAGAGGTCCCCTGCCCTGGCTGGGGTAAGCCTACGTGACACTGCAGGGGGGCACTGACTGCCTTGGGGCAGTTCTGTACTCCAAAAAGTTCTGTGGTGGAGAGAAGTAGGGCATGAGCCAGTCGTGTGCCGGCATCACATGCATCACATGCAGATCCAAGGTGATGATTGCTCAAGGAGAGAAAAGGAGGTGCAAGGTGGGCCTAACCATGACCCTCCCATGATGAAAAGGCTGTCATAGAGAAGAAGTCTTCACAAAGATGCACACTGGCACAGCAAGAGGAAATGGTCACAAGTTGTTTCAGAGAAAATTTTGTCCTTATACAAGAAAATAAATTTGTTGTGAGAACAATTAAATGTTGGAATAGGCTTTTGTTGGAATAGGAATTAGGGGTTGGAATATGAATTCCAGCACAGACAACTGCTGGAATATCCCTCATGGGAAATCCCCAAGATGTGGCTTGATGGTGCTCTCAATAACCTAACCCTTGCTTTCAAGATGAAGTTGCACATTGTGTTCTCCAGAGTTACCTTCCATAGACTTTCCAGTGATTTTATTATTCTTTGTTTCAATAATGGTGCCTTTATTCAGTGAAGGAGGAGAGAGAAAACAAGATTGGGTGTTACCAAAATAAATATAGATCACATGGATGTGGTAACATGCATATAGTTGTGTGTATGTATTCCATTTCTCATAGGCTAGCAAGCCTTAACTGAATGAATATTACTGTCAAATCATAAATTCATTTTTTAGCTATCCCAAGTTACTGAGCTTAAAAAGTATTGAAATATTCATGGATTTTAGCAGCTCATATACTTAAAAAATAGCAGACCTGCTATAGAGGGAAGTTTGAACAAAAATATTTGCACAGAGGATTAGGTGAAAAATTCCCCAGTGCAGTATGCAATGGTTTGAGCTGGATTTACGATTTCTGGTTTGTCATCATTTCTTTGAAACCTGACTTTTGATGGACTCAAAGTCTTGCTATTTTAACCATTGTATGTTTAATAAGGATAAGCAAGAGAATTTACTGTTAATGTCACCTGCAACTCATGTTATTAATTAAATAACATTGTCTCTAAGCTGCACAATTTAGCACTCAAAGATGAAAACCTGACATTTACACAGGTAAATTTCCAGTAGACAGTACAAGCTGCCATTTTCTAGATTCATTACAGTACATGCTTGTAAAGTAAAACACACTAAAACAAAATTTTATAACTCTACCAAATTTGATCATGTCTGACCATCGGCAAGGTTCTCTGCTTTGTTTTAAATTGAGATAGGATGAAAATAATGTCATAAATGCTTTTCTGCATTTAAATAACTGTCTTTTTTTCTTTTTTCTACTTTTATCCATCTAACTGTATCTTTTTAAAAACAACATGAAAATAATGTGAAGGTGATAGATAAATGTGAGCATGACTATAAAGCAATACTAGAACACAGTGTAGCTGTACAAGTTAATAGTGATAAGAAAATCTTACTAAATGCAAGAAAAAAAGTTTGTGCTTTGTGGCTACAAAAGCTGTTAAAATACTGATCTAAAGACTTGAATTCTGATGAGCTCCATGTATCTTGCTCTTGACTATTTCAATATAAATCATGATGATCCCAACAAGTCCCATGTTGCCTGTTGTCCTTACCAATCTTATTTAACTTAACCTGCCTTATACATCCATCATAAAGCCCTTATATTTATTACAGACTCTGTGACACTGTTTTGTATGCTGCCCTTTCATTTGCTTTACTTCTAAGGCAGCTGTTACATGCCAGTGAATATTTTGCAGCATGAAGTAGGAATCTGTGCATAATTATACCCTTATCTTCACAAACTGAGTGCTGGTTTTGGTCTGATGGTTTTGCTTGGCTATTAGTGTAGTCTGGACATTTAGCATAGATATCTCTATGTGCTCCTCCTCAGAGCATCTGCATCTCTCTGCAGCTTGCACAGAAATGCCTCAGAAATATGTTTTGACTTCTCCTTGCCCGAGAAAACGGAGAGCATTCAGCTATCATGTGTTCACAACCTAGCTTGTCTCCTGGGCTGCAAAATCTCCTCCACTTATGCACAGAGCAGCTCAGAATCCCTGTGTAGCAACAATGGTTTGAGGTTGGCCAGAAAATCCATTTGTTAAGGAAGGAGAAAACAAAGTAAATAGAAACAAAACTTCTAGAGAGTCTAAAGGAAACGTGGTTTTCAAAATTCTCTGGAAAGGAACAGATCAAAGATACACTGCTCATTGGAAAACAAAAACTCAGCTGAACCATTGAATCTGCTTGTGGCACCTGGGGCTGGGCTTTTTAACAGAATCTGTCAGAGGTCGGGGTTTTATTGTTGATGGTTTTTTTGGTTTATTTTGTTTTTAGGCAAACCATTAGAAGTACAGAAATCTGGGGAGAAGGGAAAAGAGCTTTTATCACTGTTCCCCCTACATTTTAGTGTTTTATAATTCTGTGAGAAGTAAAAAGTACTTGGCACTCAAGGTAAATTAGTTCTCTTCCCAGGTTCGTGAAGTGACAAGAAAAATTATTCATGCATCTAATGAGGCTGTTACTGAAGACAACCTGTATTCTGATATTATTATGGTGTGGGGACAGTACATAGACCATGACATTTCATTCACACCCCAGAGTACCAGTAGAACTGCCTTCCTAAGTGGGATGGAATGCCAGATGACATGTGAAAAACAAAATCCATGTTTTCCAGTGAAGGTAAGATTCTAAATTAATTTCTTCAACAGAAATTCCAGGCTCTAAGCAGGTGATTAAAGTAATACATATTAGTGATACACATACATTGAAATAATTATAAAGCAAAACTGATGGATTATCAAGAACTACTAGAGCAGAAAGTTATAGAAAAATCAAAATCCTGTGCAACTCTTAATTGAAATGGGTAGATACTTAGTTTTTTTGTAGAAATAATGAACTATAGTTAATATACTTAATACAAACATCAAATTTTTATCTCAGGTTTATGTTGCAGAGAAACCTTACTAGTCCCTCTCATTGTTATTGTTCTCATGCTTCAAGGTTTTGAATTCCATTGGGGAAAATAACAAAGTAGTCATTAAAATTTTCAGCCAACTAAAGTGAATGGATCTTAACTTTACTCATTGAAAGCAAAGATACGTTATATGGCTAAAGCAAACTTTTGAAGAGAGCTATGTCTTCAACGTATGTATAGAATGATCTTCAGCTGAAACTTACCTACATCATATCTTTGCTTTCAACAGATGGAAAATATGAGTTCAAAGCTTGTTAGAGGGCTAGAAGAAACATAAATTGATATAAGTATAGGTTCTTGATTAATTTATTTAAATATATAGCTATTCTTTCACTCAAAATATTGAGTAGCATGTTTTTGTTTCTTGAAGAGAAGACTGTCCAACTCATGCTACAGGACAGCCTCAAGCCCATTACAGCCCTTGGAATGATACCCTTATCTCTATGCAGAGCAACTTAAATTGCTTTCACAGAATCACAGAATCAATTAGGTTGGAAAAGACCTCTGAGATCGAGTCCAACCTTTGACCTAACACTACCCTGTCAACTACTTAAAGGTGCTAAGTGCCGAATCCAGTCTCTTCTTAAATACCTCCTGGGACGGTGACTCCACTACTGCCCTGGGCAGCCCATTCCAATGTCCAATCACCCACTCTGCAAAGAACTTCCTCCTAATGTCTAACCTAAATCACTCCTGGCACAGCTTAAGACTACCCCTCTTGTCCTACTGCTGGTTGCCTGGGAAAAGAGACTGATACCATCCTGGCAACAACCTCCTTTCGGGTAGTTTCCTTAGTGTTGGAGCTTGATTATTGACCAGCTCCTCTATGTACTGAAGCCATTGTAGGGAATAAGTTTCAGCAAAATAGAAAAACCTTTTCACCCCAACAAACTGTAGCTGATAAATATGTCACAGTCTCCTTTTGCTTTAAGTGCCTCATTTCTCTTTCGTTAAACATAAAGGAAAATGTTTGGCTAACTGTAATGAGAACCGAATCATGCTCTGTGTTAAAAAGTGGCTCATCTTCCATTTGGTGAGAGAATTTAAAATACAGGGAAGGTTAAGCAAAATTAATGACTGTCTGCAATTCTGCCACAAGCAGGTAAATCTAATCTCTCTCACCCTGAAGATATGGACTTTTGAAAGCGGAAGCATATCTTGAGAGCATTCAGAAGGAACACAGGCTTCTTAGAGAACCACATTCTCTCAAACACTGAGTGACTGAGAGCGCTGAGCAACCCGAATTATCCACAACAGTCCTAACTACTAGGAGTATGGCAGAGATTTGACAAAAATCTCTGGTTTGCTATATTTCAAATTTCCATCTGGGGCAAGAAATTGTTTTTTCTGTTTATGCTGTTAAGTAATAGCCTTAAAAACATTCCCACTCCCAGAGTCTTGCCCAGAGAGGTTAGAGCAGATGTCCAGTCCCTGTCCAGCAGTGCTTTACATGATGTGATGAAGGATCCATCTGAACCATATGACACAATATACTGACTCCAATTTTTAAAATATCTGTTTGCTGTAGATATAAAGCTGCAAAAGTCTTCTAAAGCCTATATTTTTGTGGTTTTGACATATTCTTTGAAATAACATGATTAGTATTGATTTTTAAGTGCAAAACCCCCACATTTTGTTATTACTAAATGGAATTTTTTAGATTGAGAAGAGACTCATACTGTTTCCCATAACTTCAATCAAATGTGGATCACAGGAACCATAGAAGTCTACCCTGACTATTTCTAGCCTAGATATCCCATCTGCTTAAAGAGACTGCATAAGGCATCTTTGAAAAAGGACTCCAAGGCTAACATTATTCTTGTGGTAAACTCATTGCAGTGCAGAGAGAAAGAAGCTGCACAGATTCTCATGGCATAGACTCACAAGTGCATTCTTCAATGTTCTAAATAAGACTAAGAATTCAGATTTTTGTCTTGGAGCTGTGACAAATTTCATCACAGAGCAAGTTTCAAGGATGCTCATAAAAATAGGTTATGTGGACAGGTATTAAACTGAGTGTAGCTTACATGCTGCTCCTGCTCAGCAGTGTAATCTAGCAGGAGGATGTGTCAAGACTTGCCCATGACTACCTTTGATGTTGCAATGGGTGGCTATGACAGGGGACATACAAAGAAATTCAGTCACAACCCTATGAGTAATAGATAAATTTCCCAATGCATCTATTTGTTAAATGATTACAGTCCCATGAATTTTTCAGCTCCATTTTGTTATTAATCTGTTATTCACAGCTTTGGGGGGCAGACACAAATATGATTGTTCTTTAGCTTTTGTTTTATGTCCAGTATTTTCTGACTGATTTTCTCCAAGGCAAAGACTAGAATCTGTATTAAAACATTCCAAACCAACAATCTCCTCTCGCCCCCCCCCCCCCCAAAAAAAAACCATAAAGGGAAAAAAAAAAAGATGTTGCAGTTAATAATATAACCAGAGAAACTGACTTTTGAACACTGAAACAAAATGCCGTTACCCTCTAGAACTAATCTTCTTCTGGAAACTTTAATTAAATTAATCTTCACTCATTAAATATTTGGAAAACTGCCAAAGTTAATTTTACACATTCATTTTGAATTTGAAGAAACTGTGGCTGGTTTTCAATGACAGTGAAATCAATAGCATATTATCCAACAATGTAAACATAGAGGTTGCAGTTTGCACTCTGGCTGTGTTCCTACAACAGGGGCACTCAAGGGAGAATCCACCCACTGAAAAGGACAACCATGCCTACAGCTGCACATGGTCTCTGGGGCTTTCAGCAGGGAGAGGAGGCTTCTGACTGTGCAGGTTAAGGAATCTGTCTGTTAAAGTTTCTGAGTAAGTGATTCAATGAAGGACTGAAAGCTGCAGTAGTGCATTAATATTAATAACAAATGTAGGGAAATGATTCACAGGTTAGCAGGAGCCATTGTGATTTTCTATTCTATTATTTTATTTTTATAATAAAGGCTATAGAATTTTTCCAAGTGATTCTCACACAGACCCTGTAGCTTCTGGTAGAGCCCAAATATTCTTTTTGTGTATTTCCTCAGGCTCCCATAATATGAAAAAAACCAACCAATCACAAATTATTTCAGGTTAGAGCTGAGACATAATGAGACATTAGAAAGACTTTCATAGGAGAGCATATGATACAATCTAGAAAAGCTTTCAGCTACTTCTGGTTCAACAAGGTGGAAAAGAAAGTCACAGAACAGTGAGGTGATTTGCAAAAGGTGACATGTAACATGAAAGGTTACTGTCTCAGCTACAAATAGATCAGTCAGTTTGCACTCAACAACCACCAAAGTGAGCCCCTGCCTTTTTTTCTGTTTCAGAAAGCACAGCTTGCTGTCAGATGGGGTCATGGACCCTCCTCCAAGTTTCATGTCCACAAATAAACTTCATGTTTTCCTTTTTTTCAAACGTTCATAGACCATAAGCTAGGTTTTCTTTCAAGTCTACAGCAAAAATCGTTTTATAAGGTCATTTCCCACAGAATAAATTAACAAGAAGAAAGATTTTTCTTTACTTGAAATAACAGTTTAAATATGGTGGTATACTTAAAAAATTAGTGTCTTTCATTTTCCTACATACAAAAAAAATTCACCATAACCAGTTTGACCTTGCATATATAATAACTGTTTACATCAACATAGGAAAACTGCTGCGGCCAAGCAGGATCTTGTGAGTTTTTTTCCCTCCAGAACTACGCAAGGCAAAGAAAAAAGATTCATATCAATATTTTTCATTAGTTTCAGAAAAAAAAAAAAGTGATTCTCTACCCATTTCAGCAGAAAAGAGTCTTGGTTTTGACTCAGATTATTTTTAATGTCTTTTGAATAATAACATAAGGAAACTCTCATTTATGCATTCAGCTGCTGGCTGCACACTACTTATCCCATGAAAAAGAAGGGATGGCAAGGCACTATGCAGCTCTGCCAGTCCCTTATTGGTCCTTACTGCTGTTTTTCTCCCCTGGGCACCAGAATGGTTTGAATTGGAATTGCAGAAGCAGTTAACTAAGGATTATTCAGTGTGAACTTCACTGAGTGTTCGTGTGTTTTGTTGTGAGCCTTGCTGTTTAACAACATAAAGGACTCTCCCACATTCTTTTCCCAGTAATAACTGAGTTCTTCCAGGTTTTCCTGATAACTAGAAGCAGAAGACATTCAAATACATACAAAGCTGTCACTGGCAAGTTCAGGTATTTGTAGTATGAAATGAGCTGCATGCTTATATCATCAGCTGAAGGGAAAAAGGATATACATTAATAGCAAGAGACTTAATAAGAGAGACAAATACTAAACAGAAAACACAAGGCAAAAAAATTTTTATTTCAGAAATCAGTGAAAGAAAGAAAAAGAACAAGAAATCATTTCCTTTGAATATTACCTACTTTGATTTGCTAAAATCTAGGCAATAAAGAAATAATGAGAGAATTTCTTAACCAAACAAAATTGAAAAAAATTAAACCCTTTACTAATGCAAATGCTTTGTTGATATCAATCCTTACTGACATGAGTTCTCAGTAGTATGAAAATTTTACCTGGTATAATAAATGAGGTAATAATGTCATTATACAAAGATGACTAACTTCATTCCAAAGTTGCTTTGTTACTGTTAACCCAAATTTAATGACTGTTCTATCTTCGCAGACAGATCTCTATATTATTAGAAGAATGAAGAAGGAATTACATAATTTTATATAACATATGCCGTTTTCACTGTCTTCTGCCAAAGAGTTCTGAAAAAATGAAAAGCAATCAGACAGAATACAAATAATGAGGGTTAGGTCAAGTGTCTGTACAAAATATTTATTCTCTTAGTCAAATTTTTGAACATTATTTTTTTCTGCAATATTTGAGCAGCTTTAGTAAATGTTATTTGTACCTACTTCATGATGATTAATTGATAACAAAACACTAGATTTATAGTCCCTGAAACTCATAGTCCATGATTATTATAAAATTTTTAATTGAGGTTAATCTTTTTTAAACTCTTTGAATGGACAGGCTGTTATGGATCATCGTTGGTGCACGGTGTGGTACTGTTAGAACTTGGAAATAATGTGGTTTTCAAAAAAGAGACTTTGTAAAGCCAAATCTGCATTACACAACACAGACAGATTTTAGTAATTTTGCAACATGGCAGCTTTTGTTTTAGTGTTGAAGTCTGTGCTTTGAAATAAACTAGATGGTCAGAGCTTTCCTCTTGGATATCCCACAATGAAACCTTTCTCCCTCCTCCTTTCTCTCCTTTTCCTGCATATCTGCTACCCTCCCCACAGCAGTTAAGTTATTCATATATTATATTTAGTGCCTCTCTGTGACAAGACTAGCTGTCTGGTTTAGGCTGTATTCTCCTAATATTCTTACCTATCCCTCAAGATCTCATTTGATAATTCCCACATTTCTCTCAGGCTCTTTTCCTATACTTGCAAAGCTGACCAAATGACAGGCTGGTTCAGACTATGTCCATGCTGATTATCCCAGAAAAACTGGATCATCATTTGACCTCAGTGTCTCAACTGTGTGGAGATCAAACCGATAAAGCACTAACCAGTCTTTCATTTAGCAGAGTCTATGTGCAGCTTTTGCTTTTTATAAGGATAGTCAGAATTTAATACTTGTAAGATGCATGTCACTGTAAAATAATGTGGGAGAAGAATTGTAGGGGGACTGGTAGAAAGTAGAGTGAATATTTACATCTGCCTTTTTTTAGTTAGGAAATTGGATTAGAATTTAGAATTAAACCAAAGCTTTTACAGCCTTCTGTTGCTGCAGACATTGAAATTCATCATAAAGTTTTTATGCATACAAGTAAACCTGTTGTTTCTGTTCAGTAGAACAGAATTTGACCAGATTTTCATCCCTTCACTCTGATACATTTTATGATGAATTTTGATTGTGAAGCCAGACTGATTTAGGTGTAGATGTATTATGTCAATAGGTTATGACAGAGCAAAAGTTTTGGGTTTTATCTCTATCTTTGCTTGAAAAAGACTCATCTCTTTGCTTAAACCTGGAGGAA
The DNA here is from genome assembly GCA_013390005.1 of Calyptomena viridis. NCBI lineage: Eukaryota > Metazoa > Chordata > Aves > Passeriformes > Eurylaimidae > Calyptomena > Calyptomena viridis. The sequence continues at coordinate 126,479 of WEIV01026465.1, forward strand.
AAAAATTCTATGGATTTAGAGTGTCACCCCAGCAGATGGCATCTGAACAATAGAACACTGAGAGAGAGGATGCAAATACTTAGACAAGCCTTAATTCAGCATCCACAGCTGTTCTCCTCACTTCAGAAAATGTCCTTATTTTTTATGCAGGTCACCACCAATGATACATTATCTGCAGGGATGGACTGCCTTCCTTTCTACCGCTCATCTCCTGCGTGCGGAACTGGTGATCATGGTATTCTCTTTGGAAATATATCAGTGCTAAATCCAAGACAGCAGATCAATGGCTTAACTTCTTTCCTTGATGCTTCTACAGTCTATGGCAGTACCCCTGCTGTTGAAACCAAACTGAGGAATCTAACAAGCAAAGAAGGACTTCTTAAAGTAAATCTTAAATATTATGATAACCATAGGGAATACCTGCCTTTTACAGACCGGATCCCTTCACCTTGTGCACAAGACTCAAATGCAAGTGAAGGAGAGAGGATTGAATGCTTTCTGGCTGGGGACAGCCGATCCAGTGAGGTCACCTCTTTGGCTGCTATGCACACACTGTGGCTGAGGGAGCACAACCGCCTGGCCCGAGCCCTCAAACGCATCAATGGCCACTGGAATGCGGAGACCGTCTACCAAGAAGCACGAAAAATTGTTGGTGCTCTGCATCAGGTTGGCTGCTTTTTTGCTTATCAGCACATTGCAGTGAATATCTTAGAACAAAACTGATCACAAAGCTTCAAATACGTTTCTGTGAGTGACTTTTGGGAACATTTTCTTTCCCGCCTATTTCTGTGCTTCACATTTGGCATGTTTAAAGTTTGTTTTGTTTTCCACTTTCCTGAAAGCAATGTCCTGGTGCCTAGTTTGTCCAGACATTTAAGTGCTCTCATTTTCATGGCAGTTTCTACTCAGCTAAATATTTGCTTGGGCTTCTCCAATGTCTGTTTTGTCTATTGAAGAAGTCTTTCCAGGTGTTTTATAAAGGAAACTATTTAAAAGTAGTGTCTCTGTATTTACATAGAGTTCAAAAGGTCTACTTTTTCACAGGTATTATGTAAGTAATAACTTCCCTGTGTAAAAATGTCTATGAAGTTCTCAATGAAGTATTAATGCATGAATTTCAAGGGCTACTGTTGGCAGGAGATAGCAGAGGAAATAGATGTGGGAAAATACCAAAGAAAAGTCCATAAGAACGTTTATATTAGACATATTTTCTGATTCTTACAAATATATTTTTTTTAGTGCCAAATAAGACATTTTTTAAGATAAATTGGGCAAGGATGGAATAAAAGTTCACTTTTCTGATAAAACACTTTTCCTTTCTTCTACCACAACTTTTAGATAGTGGAATATGAAGCATGTTTCCTTTAAGGAACCACCTGTCAGGTCCTCTGCTCTAAGTATGCCATTTGGATTAAAATAATGGCATTGGCAAGTCAGAATAGTTGTTAAGATTTATTAGAAGTACAAATCCAAAAATAGGCCTCTTTGCATTCATACACTTCTGATTTACATCCACAAACATTACGCTTGAAAGAAAAGTGCAAAGAATGGACTGCATGGATCAGGTCTGCTTATTATCTCTGCCAGTATCACAGACTAATGAGATTTGCCTATGGCTCATTAGAAATATTTTTGAGTTATATCTAGCTAGTTTAGAGACATTCATTCAAGAGAGATAATTGGAGTACCTCTATTAATGTGGTGTGCTAAGCAGCACACTAATGACAGCTCTAGTTGAATTTACCTTGAGATTTCCACTATCGAATTTTGTTTTAGTTGCTACACATTTCTAAAATTCCCTTTTTTTGGAATGAATACTTTCAAGCATAATTTCTGCCTGTGAGTGTGTAATTATAGAGAATTGAACAAAACCCCTTCTTTCTAGAAGAAAAAAAACGAAAAAAAAATCTCTCTTTAGACCATACTTTTTCTACTAGACCTTTTTTGGCATCAGAAATATCTCTAGCAACAGGCATTTGATAATAGAAACTTGACCAATTTGCCAAACATAACAATTGCCTGTTAATGTTCTGTACAAAACAGATTTGCTTGGCTGTGTTGTAGACATTTTCACTGATAAGGAGTAGTTTATGCAAGCTACAACAGTCTTCAACACTCCCTTATATTTTATGGGAATGGCACGTGCTTAAGCCTATAAAGTATTAACACTGCAGTATACAATGATAAATATACATACTCTGATTTACCTCATTTTGTGGAAAAAAGCACATTTTTTCATTGCCATTTAATAACTGAAGAAAAAATGCACAATTATGCAGCTGCTACAGTCGTAACTTTATTATTTCACATGTATGTAGTTCTCAGAGTAAAATTACACACACCTGTGCTGTTCCTTCTGAAGGTAGTTTTCACGGATGTGCCATTTGGATTGTGAAAGCCTGATGACATTGGTCAGATGAAGCAGGAGTTTTGCAGATCAGTCTAAACTAAATTTTCTTTGATTTACTACAGTACTAGAGAACCACCTCTGAATTAATGGTGTTACTGAAACTTGATCCCAATTGTAGCTGACAACTGCCTTTAGTTTTCAGTGTATATATAGGGTTTTTTTCACTTCCTTCTACATCTGCTTGTGTTCTCTGAGCATCTTGCACGTTGCAAGGCACAGGTGACTTCTGAGACTGACGTGCATTAACTTAAGTACGTGGATGAAATGTGGATAAATGATATATATTATCAAATAGTATGTCTTGCACAATGTCATAAGGTTTATAAGGAGTATAGTTTAGACTATCAACAGATATATGATAATGTGCAGGTTTTTTATTAAAAATTGAACTCTCTTGCAATCACCTGTTACATAAAAGTTTAGGACTTCAACATCATCTTCATCATCTATAAATCCTTTAATATTTACAGTGATAACTTCAAGATAACTGTGCAGAGCACTTTAATGGACCAATCATCCTTGCTATGTTTGATTGTTCTCTATTATTTCTACAATCTTTTGTGAGCACAGAAGCTTCATTTCATTGGCTCTTCATGATGTCAGTGAGATACTATTCCTTTGCAGTTACAGAAGGTCAAAGGCAATGGCAAGATTCACTTTTGGTGTTATTTATTCTTACAATAGTTCACATGTTCTCTCTTCCAGCCTTTTTTTTCATTTTGCTTTTCCAAACATTGTGCCCCTTTTACCCCTACTTTAGGAACACTGTAGAGGTTTCTTTTCAAGGAAAGTCTGCTGACCCTTATGAAAAGTGATAAGAATTTCTGTATCTTTTGCACCTAATTTGTAATAACTTTTAACATGAACATGAAAGTTTCTCAAAAATAATCTGAAATCATGTAATTTATCTAGTGTGTGGCTGACTTCTGCTAGAGGCAGCTCAGCTTAGATGCAAACACAGCTGGGATACCTACTGAGTTCATAAGGAGACTTGGGAATCCCTCTTGTAATTCTGCCTTCTGCCTTTAACACTAACAGCCTATTTGACTTGCAGTATTATCGTATTTATAGGACAGGATTCAGTTATGTTTTCTATAAACAGTGCACGTGGCTTTCATGGATGTAAAATCTATACCAAGTCTTTCCTAACACTCTTGTAAGACTCTCAGATGCTTCCTGTCTGGATACTTACCAAATGATTGGCTGAATTGTTAAGAAATAACTATTTTATTTTTTCGGATATGACTAAATTAATAACATCTGAAAGCTCTTAATCTCCCTGTTACTACCTGATCATATAGAATGCAAGAGTTATGTAAACACTGAGCATATGGGCCTCTGTTCAAAACACAGTGCCCATTTGTCATAATCTTTTGCTGAATTTTACTGTTGAAACAATTATCACTCTGAGACAGTAGAAATATTAACATTATTGATTAAAATTGTTTTCTTCGTGAGGCTTCTGTAGACCTTGGAATTGATGCTATGAGGTGATGAATGTATCTTAAGAGGAGCTTGGATTAACACTAATCACATAAACATTACAAGGAGTTGAGACCACCCATTACTTTGCAGGTTCAGACACATTATATACACATACATTCCTTATGCTGCTGCAAACATCTGAAAGTCAACTCATTATTCATAAATAGACTCAAAGCAAATAATGAAAGGTAGAGAAGTTCATTATACTAGTTTGCAACCTCTTTTCCATATAGTTGCTTTCTGTCTCTGATTTTACTGACATATTTTGAAACAAGCATGTTCCTTTGTTTCCACAGGACTATCTCATTTGCTGAAGGAACGCTCTACTGAAAAAAGTGCTATGAATATTTATGCCAAACATGAAATGAAATAAACATTTTATATCATTCTCTGAGAGCAAGGATTGCATGCAAAAGAATTTTAACAAAAATAATTCTGATGTTTGTCAAATGCTATACCTTCTTTAAAACTTATATGTATGTCGGTTTTGAGAACTTGTAGCAAGACTCTTCTTGACTTCAGACAGACAAATTCGGGCAAGGTACATTCAGAGACTACACAAATACTGGATGCAATTTTAGATGTGGTTCTTTGGCAGACTCCACTAGTAGTGTCATATTCTGCTGTATTACCCTGTATTGTCCAAAATTCACCTCTTTTTGTTGGAGCTTCCTTTAGCCACTGGAAGTTTCCATCAAACAGATGCCTCTCCTAGCACAAGGTAGGCATAAGATCCCTTTTTACCCTTAGCCTTTTAATTTTCATATCTTGAAATGGAAACCTCTCTAGTTTCCATATCAAGGAAACTAGAAATTAAGTTTTTGCCTATGGAGCAAATGCAAAATCTGAGTTGCCCTTTCCTTCAGGGAGTCTGGCCTTCATGAGCTGCTTAGCTTTGGGATTTACAATGAGCCAAAAAGTTAGTCATACTGGGATGTTTGTAACCATGACTAACCTAGTCCTATTTAAAGTCTTTGATTGTAAAAACTATACATCTAAAATTAGAACTGCTGTCCTGCAAAACCTTTGCAAATGTAGCAAAAGATTAACTTCTCAAATGACAGTGTCAATATTAATTTCTTGCAATAATTTTGTTTCATATGGTGCATTAAAGGAGCTATTAATGGGATTCTAACATATTATTTTCTAAATATTTTGTTCACTGCATGACCTAACCTGAAAACATAGACCTTTGCCTACTGAGAAAAGCAAGCAAATTCTGGAGAGGTTCGTTTGTCTCTGCACTTTGCCTAAAATAAAGATACAAGTTTTTTATAGGGTCATTTTATGCCAGCTAGCTTTTCAATACACACTATATCAAGTTCAAAGTACATTTGTCTGTATATTTATTGCACATTATATTGAATATAGAAGGTATTGAGTTCATTATGCTTTTTATTTATCCCATTTTGCTTTATTGAGTTCAGCATTATCTTTAACCTATAATGCACTTTCATTTTATTTGGTACATTAGAACATTTTCCCCTCTTTTGCCATGATTACTCATATGCTTTTCCATATTACACTATGAATGCACTTGGCAGAAAGTATCATTCTTTTCATTTTCAAAGTGTGTTTTTCAGAAGTCTAGAAATTGTCTTGAGTTTAGTATAGAATGTCTACAAGGGGATTCTGGGCACCAGTATTTTTAAGTCTGGTCATTCCAAATAATAAGTAAAGATAATTTGTGTCACAAATATATGTGTGAAAATGGAATCTGTTCACATTAGCAAACATTCTTGAAAGATTTTATAGTGCTTCACACTTTCACTGCCATTTTTAAGAGTATTATGATTTACACCATCACAATCAAGCCTTTTGATCTCAGCACACTTCCTGTAAACTGGATTACCCCTGTGGGTTGTAAATGGTAACAACACTGGTAATCGCTGCTCGGGAGGCTTTGATATAGTATTTATGGTAGGAGCTAACAGGAGCCTGACTGTTGCACTATTCTGACCTGTGCGATGGATTTTTTGTGGTTGTTTGTCTCATTACTGCAAAATAAGACTGATATTGTTTACCAGATAATGCTGCTCTTAGTCATGCCAAATGCTTGGGCATAGATGAGTGAAGAAAAAAGTATTTAGCACCTGGGATCCATTACTATTCATCCATAGAAATGTTGAAAAATGTTTCTTTTTCTTTTCTTTCAGATTATTACTTTAAGAGATTACATTCCCAAAATCATTGGTCCAGATGCCTTTAATCTGTATATTGGGCTTTATACAGGTTATGATCCTACAATGAATCCTACAGTTTCTAATGTATTTTCAACAGCTGCTTTTCGTTTTGGTCATGCCACAATTCAACCAATAGTAAGGCGATTAAATACTCAGTATTTAGATGATCCTGAACTCCCAAATCTTCATTTGCATGAAGTTTTCTTTAGTCCTTGGAGGCTCATTAAAGAAGGTATGGTTTTGTTTAAACTCATTCTGGTTTGGGTTTTTTTTCCTCCCCAGAATATTGCAAGTTTCTTCAAAGTTACTTATCTTGAATTAGGAATAGGAACACTTATTTAATTAGATCATGTATTTAAGTTGTTGAATGGATTCCAGAGTACTAACTCAAACTCAAGTGATTATTCTGTGATTAAATAGCTGACTAAATCAGAAAAAAACATTACTCTATAGATTAAACCAGTCTGGTAGATTGACAATAGAAGGATGACTTGTTAGGAAGATATTTTGTATCTTTTTTTATGGTTGAATTTATTAACAGGTTGAAAATTCTTTTCTGAAGTAGAAGATGGAGATTTTTCATAGTGCCATTACTTCCATGTTTAAACTAAAGGAGATTTTTGCACATGTTTGAATGTAAAAGCCTGCATGGACAATGTTTTAAAAACATAGAAACATATATGCATTCATATTTTTTAAGAAAGTTATAATGGTTTATATATATGCTGTAACACTATTATTTTTGTGTTTAAAGGAGGCTTGGATCCTTTACTAAGAGGCCTTCTAGCACATTCAGCAAAACTGCAAGTGCAAGACCAACTGCTGAATGAGGAGTTAACAGAAAAACTGTTTGTGTTGTCCAATAATGGTTCACTTGATTTAGCATCATTAAATTTACAGCGTGGCCGTGATCATGGACTCCCAGGTCTATTGAATTTTCTTGAATTTTTTTCCATCTGGTCACTGAAGTATAACTGCTTCTATCTGAGATGTAATCATAAGCCTTTAAATAATAGCTTTGTTAATCAGAAAAGTAACTTATGTCTTTTTAAAATGTAATATTAATTTAAAACATAATGCTAATATTTTTGATGGAAAGAAAATCTAGTAAATCTGGAATCTAGAACAGTTCTAGTGAATGGATCTAGGTTGTGTTTAATGTAGGTGCTTGAGGCTTGTTCTTGCTGGAACCAGCTCCAGAGGACTGGGGCTTCTGCCTGCAGCAGCTGCTTCCCATCAGCAGGCTGGGATACATCAACTTAGGCATAATCTCATTGGCTCTGATGACCAACTGACCATAGAAGGTGTTGACAGATGTATCCAGGAGTGGTGTCGATGGTACACACCTCATTTTAGGAAATATTACACGTTTGTTCCTGGGGTTTTGCACTAGGTTTTTTACACCAGTTGGCCCAGGGTAAGGTTGCACTAACAGTCAAGGAGCAATAGCCCATCAGCCCATGGATATATCTGCTTAGAGGAAGACTGCTGGAACTTAGTTCAATTTGATTGCATCAGCTGTTAAGAAAATACAGTATGTTCAGAGTTTGGTGTAAGAAATTCTTACAACTATGCCACAGCTTCTGAGGGCAGAGGAGCTGGTCAGCAATATGAAGCTCAAAGGCAGCCTTGGCTGAATGGTGGAATTCAAAATCCCTAGGACAACGAGTTGAGTACACAGCAAGCTCACTACCCTGGACTTCAGGAAAGCAGACTTTCGCCTCTTGAGGGATCTGCTTGGTAGAGTACCATGGGATAAAGGCTTGAGGGCAAGAAGGGCCTAAGAAAGATGTTTAATATGCAAGATCACCTCTTCCAAGCTTAGGAGTGATGNCTTTTAACCTCATATTTGCAGGTTATAATGAATGGCGAGAATTCTGTGGTTTACCAAAACTGGAAACTCACACTGACCTGAATACAGTAATAACCAATCACAATGTCTCTAAAAAAATAATGGAATTATACCATAATCCTAGCAATATTGATGTTTGGCTTGGCGGTCTGGTAGAAGACTTTATTCCAGGTGCTAGAACCGGTCCCCTATTTGCCTGTATAATTGGAAAGCAGATGAAAGCACTAAGGGATGGGGACCGGTGAGTTTATTCATGCAGTTGAATCATGAGTGAAA
>WEIV01026467.1:9657-23745 GCA_013390005.1 Calyptomena viridis
TAAAAGCCCCCCCCCTCCTCTCATCCCGCCGCTGCCTCCATTTCCAAGAGCGGGTTGGATTTTCCCAGGAATCACAGCGGGAGCCGCAGACAAAGCTGGGAATGAGGAGGGACGAGCCCAGATGGTGCCTCCCCCTCCCCAGCACGTCTGAGCCCGGGGGGACCCGGCGGATTTTGCCCTTGATCCGCTCACAACAGGCTTTTTTTTTTTTTGCAGGAGGCTCTAATTAGGGAGAATTAATTGGGGGCAGTTCGAGCAGCACCGGCTGGAGCAAACAGGATTTTACAGGGACACGGGGGGGGTTTGCTCTGGGATTTATCCTTCCTGGAAAAACGTCGGGGTGGGGGGAAGATCCATGGAGGTGCCCACGGTACCCAGTGTATCCCCAGGGGAATTTCCACTGTACCCACGGAATCCAGGGATGCTCCAAGGGTTGTATCCCTAGGGATGCTCCAGGGGGATGCCCCCTCCTGCTCCATCCCTGTGTGGGCTGCAAATCCCACCTGCCACCTCCTCGTCTCACGCACTTCCTGAGCACTCAGGGGATGCTGGAAGCTAAAAACGGGCAAAATTCAACATTAAAATGTCTCGATGGGGATTCCTGGAGAGATTATTGGGGCTGTGGGGCTGATTCCCTCCTTCCAGTCCCTTCCCTGAGGTGTTTCCCACCCCTTCCCTGAGAGACTCCAACACCTCCCGTGAATAAAACAAACTTTTAATAATGTACAGCAGAAATCGACAGCCTGGTTTTTATATTAAACAAAAGATTTCCTATCTTACACCGTATGTACATTTGCATACTGAAGAGGTAAAGTGGCTAAGTGGCTATTTTTTGTTTTTCTTACAGTCCTTTTTGCTAAGAAAAAAAAAAAAAGTACAAAAACCAAACAAATCAAAAAAAAAAGGGGCAGGGGGGGCAGAGAAGTACCAAGAGTTCTGTCCTGCAGCCTCGTACCACTGATGGGACCCCACTCCTCATCCTGCTCCCCTCGGAACTGCCTGGAATGCTGCTTTTTTTCCCAAAGTTTGGAGCCAGGCAGCAATTCCTATGTGCTCCCAGAGAGCACTGGCACCCCCGGGGTTGGCATGGAAAGTGCTGTGTAAATGCTACATGGTCGTGGATCCTGCTTGGATTTTCCCCATCTTTTTTTTTTTCCCCAAACAAGGCTCTTCCCAAAATTCTGCTCACAGGGATGTTGCCCTTCCCTCACCAGCTCTGGGTGCTGTTTGGTTTGGTGCTGAGGCAGGTGGATGTGTGGCTACAGTTGGAGGATTTTTTGGGGAGGGGGGGGAAAAGTCAGTGCAATTCCAGAGTGTCCGGAGCATCCTTGGGAATGAGCCCTGGGATGGGAGAGCCCATAGTACCTTACTGGGAGGTCACATCCCTTCCTTCCCACATCCCAGGGCATCCCTGGGGTGTTCCAACAGTGCCCACCACCCCCCTTGGCTTCCACAGGCACAACCAGATTGGTGGGAACCTCTGGCTGGGATTGGAAGTGGGATAAACTGGGAAGGGACTGGGAGCTGGAGCTCCCAAGCCACTCGAAACTCCTCGGGGTGGGGATGGAGAGGATGGAGGGGATGGAAAATGGCTCCAAACACGATGCAAAAACCACACTCCTCACTTTACACCAGGTCACAGACAGACAAGGAGTGGGGGACACACAGACAGGGACACAGACAGCAAGAACAGAGGGATTGAAATAAAGATTTAACCCCGGTGGTCGGAGCAGAGATGAAACCTCACCTCAGAGAGCAGGAGCAAGGTCAGAGTAGAAACAGTTCCAGTGTAAATTGAGCTGTGCATTTGGTATTTTTCTTTTTTTTTTTGTTTTTTGCAGTGATTTCTTTACAAACCGACAGGTCAAGAGGTAATAACTAGAGTTTTTTGTTTTTTTCTTCTCTTAGAAACAATTAACAATGTTCGAAAAAGTTAAAATCCAGACCCTCCCAGAAAAAAAATAACAATAATAATAATAATAACAATAATAATAATAATAAAAAAATAATCAAACCCACTCCAGTTAAAAGTTATGGCTTCAGAGTTCTCTACCTGACCCCCATGAAACAAGTGCTGGAATCAGCACAGCAGCCACAGCCCTCACTTCCATGATCACTGCAAAGTCATCCCACCTCTCCCTCACCTGGAATTCAACGTTGAATGAAAAGAAAATCCATGCAGATCCCCCCCCACCCCACACTTAGACACGGCCACTTCCACACTAGGAGATATTTATACACTTATATTAAAAAAATGGACGTTGATTTCCCAACCCCCAGATCCTGCCCGGATGGTGGATTTGGGAATTGTGTCTCCTGCTTTCCCAGCCTGCTCCAACTCTTGACACCCCTCCCAAAAACTACAAACCCCCAGGGGCTCAAAAAGAAACCAAAACCACACCTGGATTCCAGGAGCGATTCTTTAAGTTCCTCGTTTGCCTTTAAAAAAAACCCAAAAAAACCAAGGAAAGGGTGGCAGTGAAGTGACCTGAAGGGACATTCCCAGGCCACCAGGGGGATCCCGCTCTGCAGCCTTGATCCCAAGCTCCACAACTCACGACTCAGCACGGAGAGAGCACCAGCAACAGCTCACAAAGAGGACACTTTGAGATTTTTGCACATGCACGGGAAGCACGGACAGAGATGAGCCACCCACGGGCAGACACCGCACGGCTACGGAGGAGATGACCAGGCACAGGGACACGGCCCCCTGCACATGCACACATGGACACCCCTACAGTGTCCTGAGCTGGACTTGTTCAAGCTTAAGAGAGAGAAAACCCAAAAAAAAAAATAGGAGGGGAAACGTTTTTTGTGAAGCTGATGGACCGTTCTGGCTCAGCCTCTTGGAAGGGAGCACCATTTGTGTTGCTTTTTTTTCCACAGCGAGGTGCCAGTCCCTGGAAAAAAATCCATCAGAGCGTGGCAAGAAAACCTTCCTTTTCCCTTCCCACTCCTGGCACCGAGCACTCAGGGTGGGCTTTGACCCCTCCCCAAAAAAAGGTGCTGAACTTTACAGGGATTTCCATGAAAGGAACAAAGAGTTAACGATCATCATGGCTGAGATGCCCTCCAATGAAGCCCCTCTCAAGTCTCCACGCCCTCAGGAGGTGATCACAAAAGGATTTCGGATTGTTTCATACCCAAGCAGGGAAAAAAAGAGTGGTTCCACAGGCTCCATCCCCTCCCTGCCTCGCAGCCTGTCTGGTTGGAGCAGTAGGTTGGGCTGAAACACGAGGTAGGCCTCCATCACACCACTGTAGCACGGCAGTTTTCCTCCTGCTGAGGGGCTCAGAGCCTAAATTTTCACATCCTCCTGGACACTGAGCTGGGAGAGGGTTTTCTTGATGCGGAGGGCGGTGAGGCGGGCGGCTCCGTTGGCGTACCAGCACTCCCTCATCATCTTGCCCATCACCCGCAGTGCCTGGGCAGGAAAAGAGGGCACAAATCAGGGCTCTGCTCTTCCCCTGAGCCCACAGCACTCTGGAGGGTGGATGTTCTGCCTGGGTATTGAGGTACCCCCCAAATATCCCAAATATCCCCCCCCGAAATCAGAGCCTCGCTCAAAGCGTCGTCAAGGGAAGGGAAACTGAAGATCATCCAGCCCTGGGGTGGGTTGGGAGAGTTTTCACTGGGTTCAGGCTGGGCTTGGATACTCTCAGGGATGCAGGGGTTGCCTGTGCCAGGGCCTTATTGCCCTCACAGCCAAGAATTTCTTCCCAGTATCCCACTTAACTCCACGGTTTGAAGCCATTCTGCCTTGTCCCGGCTCTCCAGGACACTCTTTATTTACCTTTCAGGTACTGGAAGAGCACAACCAGGTCATCCCAAAGCTTTCTCCAGGCTGAACAATCCCAGTTCTCCCAGCTTTTCCTCATGGGAGAGGAAGGGAAGGTGAGGATAAAAGCCAAACTTACCTCGTAGCTCTGCCACCAGTTGGGGATGTTTGGCCGTAATTTCTGATCACACACAACCTTCCTCATCTCTTCAATGGAAGGATCAGAGGGGACAAGGTCATAGTAGGGAAGCTGATATTCCTCGTGGATACCTGGAAGGCAGAGCAGGGGAAATGAAATTCCTGGGAGAAGGGATTCACTGAAGGCAGGAGGGTTTGGGCTCCATGACTCACTGCTGAGATGCGCCAACGCTTTGCATTTATTGAGAGCAGAAATGAAGAATTTGGGATTTGGGTTTAGAGGGAAAAATTCAGGGAAATAAAAGGCAGCTGCCCCAAAATGGAATGGAGGCAGCAGGCTGGGATCAACACACCCCAGCACAGAGCCAGGGTCACCAAATCCCAGTGGCAGTGGGACTGTCACACGTGGGAGGGTGGGACTGTCACATGTGGGACGGTGCTGCAGCTGCACATGCCAAGACATTTATCCTGGTTTAGGGGAAGTCCCCCCCTAAATGGCACCCCCACTTCCTTAAAATCCATCCAAAGGAACGTCAGGAACCAGCAGGAGCATCAACCCCCACGTCCCCACACTGACTTAGGAGCAGTCATGGGTCACTGCTGTCACCTTCCTCGGGGACAACACGTCCTCCCACAGCCCAGCTCTGCCCAAAACCTCCCCAGCACCTGATGACTGGGATTCCCAAGGCTGGGAGACTGGGGAACAAGTGGATCTGGAGGAATTACCTCCTGCATTGCACCTTCGGGCAATCTCCCAGTAGACCAAGCCCAGGGCGTAGATATCGGCACATTTAAATGAATCAAAATGCTTCATGTTGATGGTTTCATCCAAGACTTCTGGGGCCATGTATCTGCAGCAGGAAGGAACAGAGTGTTCATTCCAAGAGGGAATTCTCTGGGAGACTGTAACTGATCAGTTTTCCCACACAGCACTTCCCAGAGGACCGAGCTCTGCTCGGCAAAGCCGCCGTCGGAACTGGGCCCTGTGGTTTAATAGAGTGGAGAAAATAAGTGGGAAAACAACAAAAAAAGAGGTCAAAACGTCCCCAAAACACCCCAGGCTCCCACCAGCAGGTTGGCAAAGCTTGTTGGCAGGTATTACATGAGCTCCCTGGTGCCAGGTTTATGTGACTGGCATAAATCTGATGACCTTTGACACCAACACAGGCACAAAGGTGACACTGAAAAGCTGGGAAACACTGAAAACAGGGAATTCCACCAGTGCTTGACCAGTAGCTGAGGCTGTTTCCCCTCCTATTTTTTTTTACACCAGGTCACAGACAGACAGGGAGTGGGGGACACACGGACAGGGACACAGACAGCAAGAACAGAGGGATGGAAATAAAGATTTAACCCCAGTGGTCAGAGCAGAGATGAAACCTCACCTCAGAGAGCAGGAGCAAGGTCAGAGTAGAAACAGTTCCAGTGTAAATTGAGCTGTGCATTTGGTATTTTTCTTTTTTTTTTTGTTTTTTTTTGCAGTGATTTCTTTACAAACTGACAGGTCAAGAGGTAATAACTAGAGTTTTTTGGTTTTTTCTTCTCTTAGAAACAATTAACAATATTCGAAAAAGTTCAAATCCAGACCCTCCCAGAAAATAATAATAATAATGATGATGATGATGATAATAATAATAATATAATCCAAACCACTCCAGTTAAAAGTTATGGCTTCAGAGTTCTCTACCTGACCCCAAGAAACAAGTGCTGGAATCAGCACAGCAGCCACAGCCCTCCCTTCCATGACCACTGCAAAGTCATCCCACCTCTCCCTCACCTGGATCCAACGTTGAATGCCAAGAAAATCCATGCCATTTCCACACTAGGATATTTCCAAAGGGTTTTCCTACCTTTTGGTGCCCACCCTTTGGTTTGGTGCGATGTCAATGGTGTCGGTGACCGAGTCGTGGCGCACGGCCAGGCCGAGGTCGGCGATGGCACAGGTGCCATTTTTCTTCACCAAGATGTTCTTGGACTTCAGGTCTCTGTGAGCAATGCCAGGTTTCCCTAAAGGAGAGAAATAAAAAAGCGCAGCGAGGGTTAAACCGGAGAAATCGAAGCGCCCCGGGGATTTCACGGCGCGTTAAAACTCGGGTGTTGCAACTTCCTGTTTGGATCCGGGAGGATCCAGGAGGATCCAGGAGGGCTGCGGTAGGAAAAGCTCCAGTCGCTGCTGCAGTGACATCCAGGGGCCTCAAGAGGGACATAAACTCCGTGTCCCAGCACAGACGTCAGTGGTGCCACGGCGCTGCTGCCTGCGCTCACATCCCGCCCAGGCAGCGCCAATTTTAGGATGGGATGTGAAACGGTGATATAATTCCCGGGATAACCCACTTCCCGGGCAAAGCAGCCGCTCTATTTCTGCTCAAACAACGACCACATGAAGCCGGGTTGACTCAGTGATTCGAGGAAGGGTTTGCTGTTCTCCACCTGGAGAATTCCCTGTTGGAATCCCAGGATATGGAGACTACACCTCGAATTGCCCTGGAGGGTCTGGGATCCTTGCAGAGACCCCAGTAGGATACAGTCTTTGATCTGTGTCCCTGGGAAAAGCTTCCAACATTGATGGAGGAAGCAAAACCAACGAAAATATAATTTGGATCATAGTTTAGTTTGTCATAGAAGTGAAACTTGTAGTTTTAGGTTTTGTAGTATAGATATGGGGGAAGACAAGATGGAGGATTTTGGGTGTTGCCTTGAGTTCTTTCTCCTTATAATTCTTCTTGCCCTTTGTACTGCAGTAGAGCTGGCATTTAGAGATTGGTAGAATAGATTTGAGGTAGAAATAATGTGTTAGTAACGAGTTAGGATTACTTGTAGTAAGTTAGAATTGTAAATATGATACGTGGTATCTCTTTATTGGTCATTAGTGTCCCTAAAAACTTAGATGCAGTCACCATTTCAAGCATTCCAAGGCATTACACACTTCATGCTTTGCAGCATAGGCTTTTAGCAGCAGTGTTAAACCCAGGTTTAAGGTTGTGGTAAGAACTTAATAATTAACTGCAGAAAACTGAGAAGCTGCGAGTCATTCCTTTATCTGATACCAGACTTTGATAATAATTAAAAATACTCTACCAAACATCACTACAAGTGCATTAACAATTCCTGAACTGGAAAGAATCTTACCCTGAGTGCCCACAATCTCCATGTGGAGGTGGGCCAGCCCACTGGCAGCAGACAGGGCCAGCTTGATCATGCCCTCGATGGTCACCGTGTAGCGGTTCAGGTAGTCAAAGAGGGACCCGTGCTCGTGGTAGTCAGAGACAAGCCACAGTTGGGTCCATGTCCCGTTATCTGCAGCAGGAAAAAGAGCCAGAGCTCAGGCAGATCCCACATGGAATGTTTTTGGGATAGAGCTGCACTCAACAGCCAGTTTGGGGCTAGGAAGGGACCTGAAGTGGCTCCTGGCAGAGTGGCCAGGAGGAGGAAAGGAGGAGGGGAGTGACTGTCCCCTTGGGAGGTCACACCTTGAGTGTGGGGTCAGCTTGGGGTCCTCACTCTCGAGATACTGGGATGGGAAAGGATGTGGGGAATGATGTGGAGAATTTCTGAGGAACAGGAAGGCTCAGCCTCGAGAAAAGGAGGTTCTGGGAGACCTCGCTGTGCACAAATCCCTGACAGGAGGGAGGGGGTCGGGCTCTGCTCCCGTGCAACAAAGCAAAAGGCCTCAAGTTGCACCAGGGGAGGTTTAGATTGGTTCTTAGGGAATGTTTTTTCTTGGAAAAGGTGAGCAGGCACTGGAACTGAAGGCTGTGCTCCTCACCTTTGTTGTCGGCAGCGATAAATCCCAGGATGTTCTCGTGCCGCAGCATCACGGTTTGGTAAATCTCTGCTTCCCTGAACCAGGAACGTTCCTCCCGGGAGGAAAAGATCTTCACAGCCACGTCCCCTCCACGCCACCTGCCCCTCCACACCTCCCCAAAACGGCCTTTGCCAATGATCTCCTGAAGGACAATGGTCCGAGCCACGGTGCGTTGGACGAAGAGCGGCAAACCTGGAATGGGAGGAACGACAAGGAATGGCAGGAATGACTCCTTGTGGCAGCAAAAGAAGCTCCTGAAATCCCAGAGAACAACCTGAAACCCACAGGCTGTGTGTTGGATAACCAGCAGCAGGATGCAGAGCAAAGGTGGTGGCTCCTGTGTGGGATGTGATGCTCAGGCAGCATCTGCATTTGGCTTTGAAGCAGCAGAGCAGTCAGGGAACTCTTGCTCCAGGGAAGATCAAAGGCATTTCAGCCTCAATATGCAAAGAATGGAACTCATTTAAGTCAGATTGGGCTAAAAAAAAGCAGAAAACTCCCTGAATTTCTCTTAACAAAGGAGTCCCAACATGGTTTATGGAAAACACGGAGCTCACCTGCCTGTGGTGTGTGTGGAAGGAATCCCAAATATTTTACACAGATGTGCTGCTGAAGGTTCATTCCCTGGTCAAATACCAGGTTGTGACATTTTCTCCCTCTGTGGATTTTCCTACAGTTTCTACCTGTTGCAAAATCCCTTTTCTTCTTTAACCCAAATGCTTTCCCAGTTCAAAGCCACGACTGAAAAGTGACTTCCCAACTATTCTGGGGATTCCTTTGAAGTGCTACAGAAGCAAATTATCCACCTGGGAAGACCCAGGGATTCTTTGGGATGAAATGAGCTGTGCAACTGTACTATTTGCACACTCTCAAACATTCCACCTGACTGGATCTTTCCCATTTTCCTGCCATCCTGCCTCCTCCTCTGAAAGCCAACAATGCACAGCTCAGCAGATCTGTTTCCAACCCAAACCCAGTTCCAAGGCTAAACTGGGAGCAGGGAAGTGTCTTTTTGCAGTTCAGGAGGAGCTGAATTATGGCTGACAGGGAACCACCACATGACTGAATTTAAACATCCCTCCAAGTGACTCACGACAAACACCCCGAACACACGAATTTAAACATCCCTCCAAATCACTCATGACAAACACCCTGAACACCCTCAACCCCCTGACCAGGCTCTGAGGCAGAGCTCCCACCACCCTACAAAGCCACGACAACCACAAGCCCAAAGAGAAACTCCCAATTTTTCCTTGGCCACTTCCCACCATCTCGCAATACCTGAGCCGGAGCCGGAGGTGGAGAGATCGTAGACAAGATCCTGCAAGGTTTTATCCTTGGAAAGGCACATTTCACAAGAAGGATCTTCCATGTCCAGCCTCTGACGGTTGTGATAGACCCGTTGGTGGTGGTGGAACACAAAGACCACGATGATCATGACCACAAACACCAGGAACACGGGCCCGGCGATCACCGCCACCAACTCCACCGGTCCCCAACTGGATGGGGGCTCATTGTCCTTCAGGTGCCCTTGGGAGGCAAAAAAAACCCCTTCAGACACTTGGAGTAAATACTCCTTTGAGGGTTTTCTTCTTGTGTTTTAATGGTTCTCTCAGAGCCTCAAAAGTTGAGTGAGTTTAAGTGATTAAATGGAAGAGGACACGGCAAATAAAAGCGGTAACACGGGGCTGGATGGAGTCGCCAGGAAGGAAAAATGAAGTTAAGCCCCCCCAAAAAAGGAGGTGGAGATGTAGTTGTGGGGTCAGGGATTATTGGGATTCAGTCTTTTAGAGGATGGGAGCCTGTTGTGGGGTGAATTTTCCAGAAGAGTTTGTAGTTCAGCTCCCACTTGAGCTCATCCAGGGCTCCCTCTTTCCAACAACCAGTGAACTTGTACTTGGAGAAAACCAATTTTTGTCATTTTGAGCCCTGATGGGACCTCCCTCCTTCTCCCAAGGAAAATGACACTGCAGCCTTCATTGCACCCACCAAAACCCAGCCTAAAACAGAGAGTAGGAAGAAGGAGGAAGCACCACATGCCCTGGGATTGAGAAGCAGACAATTCCCACCCCCTCACTCAGAGGCAGGGCTGCTTCCCCTTTGGGAATTCTGAACCTCCACCCCACACACTTTGCCCTGCAACATTCCCATACTCATGCTCAGCACTGGAAAGATTTGGAGCCCTGGAAGAGAAGCAGCTCCAGCAGATAAAGGCTGTGCCCAGGGAAAATGAACATTTTAATTTGTTATTTCCACTTTACACACAAAGGAAACAAACCCAACATCGACCTCACGCACAAAGGGAACAAGGCAAAAAAAAAGGGCTGAGAACTCCAAATTCCCCATCCCAAACTCTCCTCCCCATCCAACCACCCCAGTTCTCCCTCTCTCCACTCACCACTGGGCACCATTAAATCAATTTTGTTGCAGAAATCCGAGTAGCAGCAGTGGGTGTTCCTGAGATCCTCCGAGCTCAGGCAGTAGAAGGGTTTCCCAGCAGGAATGAGTTTGGCCTCGGGAATGCAGGTCCTGACGTGGTGTTTGACCCCATCCAGGTTGAACACTGAGACCATACAGGCCCCATCAGTCTCACACGTGGAGTTGGCTTGTTTGCAGTCAGAGCACAGACATGTCAGAGCTGAAAGCAAAAGGATTCCTCATTCCAGGGATCCCTGACCATCAGCTCCCTCATTCCAGGGATCCCTGCCCATCGCCTCCCTCATTCCATGGATCCCTGACCATCGCCTCCCTCATTCCAGGGATCCCTGCCCATCGCCTCCCTCATTCCATGGATCCCTGACCATCGCCTCCCTCATTCCAGGGATCCCTGCCCATCGCCTCCCTCATTCCATGGATCCCTGACCATCGCCTCCCTCATTCCAGGGATCCCTGCCCATCGCCTCCCTCATTCCATGGATCCCTGACCATCGCCTCCCTCATTCCAGGGATCCCTGCCCATCGCCTCCCTCATTCCATGGATCCCTGACCATCGCCTCCCTCATTCCAGGGATCCCTGCCCATCGCCTCCCTCATTCCATGGATCCCTGACCATCGCCTCCCTCATTCCAGGGATCCCTGCCCATCGCCTCCCTCATTCCATGGATCCCTGACCATCGCCTCCCTCATTCCAGGGATCCCTGCCCATCGCCTCCCTCATTCCATGGATCCCTGACCATCGCCTCCCTCATTCCAGGGATCCCTGCCCATCGCCTCCCTCATTCCATGGATCCCTGACCATCGCCTCCCTCATTCCAGGGATCCCTGCCCATCGCCTCCCTCATTCCATGGATCCCTGACCATCGCCTCCCTCATTCCAGGGATCCCTGCCCATCGCCTCCCTCATTCCATGGATCCCTGACCATCGCCTCCCTCATTCCAGGGATCCCTGCCCATCGCCTCCCTCATTCCATGGATCCCTGACCATCGCCTCCCTCATTCCAGGGATCCCTGCCCATCGCCTCCCTCATTCCATGGATCCCTGACCATCGCCTCCCTCATTCCAGGGATCCCTGCCCATCGCCTCCCTCATTCCATGGATCCCTGACCATCGCCTCCCTCATTCCAGGGATCCCTGCCCATCGCCTCCCTCATTCCATGGATCCCTGACCATCGCCTCCCTCATTCCAGGGATCCCTGCCCATCGCCTCCCTCATTCCATGGATCCCTGACCATCGCCTCCCTCATTCCAGGGATCCCTGCCCATCGCCTCCCTCATTCCATGGATCCCTGACCATCGCCTCCCTCATTCCAGGGATCCCTGCCCATCGCCTCCCTCATTCCATGGATCCCTGACCATCGCCTCCCTCATTCCAGGGATCCCTGCCCATCGCCTCCCTCATTCCATGGATCCCTGACCATCGCCTCCCTCATTCCAGGGATCCCTGCCCATCGCCTCCCTCATTCCATGGATCCCTGACCATCGCCTCCCTCATTCCAGGGATCCCTGCCCATCGCCTCCCTCATTCCATGGATCCCTGACCATCACCTCCCTTCCATCCCACAGGCTGTCAAAGGAGAGGAAATTCCCCCTTTAAATTCCCTTTTTTTTGGAGGGATTGTTCTGAACCTCTGGAAGAACCATCTTGAGGAATGTGCCCAGGATTTCAGAGCTGCCAGAGCCCAAACTTCACCACAAAAGGCCTTTCCAGACAGGGATTTAGACCTGGTTTAGACAAGGTTTAGACCTTGGCTCCAAGAAATTCCTGCCTTTTCCCCCTGATTATTCAGAGGGGCGAGCAAAGGAGAAACTCCCAGGCACATTCCCACATTTTTTCCCCTCCTCCCATTGTGCTTTTCCCAAGCTCCCTGAAAAATCTGTAAGCAAATCCCCAGGCTTTGCCATCCTTGGGAACAAAGAGGAATCCAACAATGTCAAGAAGAAGGGTGGGGCTTGTTTAGCAGCAGGGTTTTCTCCAGCTTTTCATCAGCTTTCCCAGAGGGAATGTGAAACATGTCCTTACCCGCTGCCCAAATGGGTTTTTGGGCAGGGAGGGTTGGAAAAAAAAAGGGTTTTAAAAAGCTCCAAGTGCCACAGTTGATTCTCCTCAGGCTGAGCCAAACCTGATTTTAAGTCACTGAGCCACCCTGGTGTGTTGGGGCTGAATTACCTGGAGCTTAAGGAAAAAAAAACAAGCTGCTCTTGATTTATTCCTTTAGGAGGAAGACACCCATTAGTCCTTATCCCAGAGTCCTGGCTAAATCAATCAGGATAATTGCATTACTCTTCACTTAATTCTCTCTGGATGCTGCTGCTCCTGGTTTTCCAGCTGTTGTTGTGAAGTGTTGCAGAGATTTGGAAGCAACAGATTGAAAACTGCAGGGAAAAAGCTTGTGGATAAGGACAGGAGTCCTGGGAATGGCTGGAATTGTGGCAGGACAAGGTGGGATATCAAGGAAAAGTTCTTTATCCAGAGGGTGAAAAGGCTCCCCAGGGTTTGGTCACAACCCCAAAAATTCCCAGAGCTCCAGAGGGGTTTGGACAACACTCAGGGATAGGGTGGGATTTTCCAGGATTGGAGGATCCTTGTGGATCCCTCCCAGCTCAGGATATTCCTTGATTTTACCTTGATTAAACCCCAGAAGTGCAACACCTTTAAAAAACATCATGAGCAAAGATTATTAGAGCAAGAAAAAGAGATATTGGGCAGGGAAAACATCATGAGCAAAGATTATTAGAGCAAGAAAAAGAAATATGAGGCAGGGAAAACCTTCAGGTTTTCCATGAATTCAGCAAATTCTGTGAGAAAACTTAAGAAAAAAAAAAAAATCCTCCACTAATGTTCACCCCCAACAGTTCTGAGATCAGTGTTTTCCTGTGGCCCAAAAAAGACAATTCTGCAAAACACAAACACTTGTGGGAACAAAGGTTGGTGATAAAAGAGGTTTTATGAAAACCTGAGATGGCAAAGAGCAGCCAGGGCACATTCCTGCCTTCATGTCCTACTTAAAAGGAAATGGTGTTTTAAAACATCTTATTATTTATCTAAAACTCGAGGTACAAACTGAAAATATTTAACCCCCACACAGGTTCTTTTCAGTTGGATTTAGATACAACCAAACTGAGCTTTGTTGCTGTTTTCCAGTCATTTTTTTGGAAGGTTCAATCCCAAAATTTGGCTTCCAGGAGCTCCAAAGTCAACAAAGCACTTGAATGCACTAATAAAACTGGTTTTGTAAAGTCCTGAGTGAAGGATCTGGCCTGAAAATGAACATTCCTTTGAAAGGGAAAGCAGAGGAGCTGGTTGTGTCTGCTCAGTTGCATTTGGAACATTAAAAATTCCAACCCAAATAAATAAAAAAAGCAGTTTACCTGCAAGGTATGATACCAGAGCAGAGACTCAGAGAGATCTTTATCTGTTCTGTGCAGAAAAACCCAAATTTCCTGTTAAGGAGGGGCCTCTTCTCCCCCCATTTTCCCTTTATTTTCAGTCCAGCTCCCAAAAATTCCTGCAGTGGGAACAAAGAGCCTTCAGTGCATGTTTGTGCTCCTCTCTCCTTCCCAGTTTTCCAGATATTCCTGGCCAGAAGCTCCAGGCTGGAGCAGGAATTCTGCAATTCCAGGGAGGAAAGGCCTGTCTGCACTGGGAAGCAAAGAGGAGAATTACAGGGTGGGTTTGGACTCTAAGGAAAAGTTCTTTTCCCACCAGGAAAAAACAAGGGGGGGCAGGAGATGGACAGGGAAGAGTTTCCACCAGGAATGTCTTGGAGGAGGAGGTAGGAGGGGAGAAAAGGAGTTTTCAGGCCAACAGGATTTTTTTTGGGGGGGGGAAAAGCTCCTGTGGAGCAAAAAATATGTTATAGTGAAATAAAAAATATGAGTGTTTAGTGATAAAATTAAAATAATGAAATGAAATAAATGGAATAAAAA
>WEIV01026467.1:32014-53159 GCA_013390005.1 Calyptomena viridis
GGGCGGGGCTTGGAGGGGAGGGGGCGGGGCGAGAGTGAGCGTGTCATGTGTGTGACATGTATGTGACGTGTGTGTGATATGAGTGTGGCATGTGCGTGACACGCGTGTGACGCGTGTGTGTGACAGGTATCATGCATGAGGAATGTACGTAACATGTATGTGGTATGAGTGGTGCGTGTATGTGACACGTATGTGACATGTGTGACAGGTATCATGCATGAGGCATGTACGTAACATGTATGTGGTATGAGTGATGCGTGTACGTGACACGTATGTGACGTGTGTGACACGTTTGTGACAGGCGTGACATGTGCAATATGTGTGTGACATGTATGTAATGTGAGTGACAGGTGTGCTATACATGTATGTGACATGTGTGACGTGACATGTATATGGTGAGTGTGTGATCGTGTGATGTGGATGTGACATGTTTGTGTGTGACATATGTGTGATGTGTGTGACATGTATGTGTGATACGTGTGTGATGTGTGTGTGACATGTGTGACATGTATGTGACTGTGCGTGACATGTGTGTGTGATGTATGTGATATGTGTGTGTCTGTATGTGACTGTGTGACATGTGTGTGTGATGTGTGTGACATATATGTGACGTGTGTGAGATGTGTGCAATGTGTGTAACATGTGTGTGTAACTGTGTGGGACATACATGACGTGTGACTGTGATGTGTGACAGGTATGTGACGTGTGTGATATGAGTGTGTGATGTGACATGGGTGACATGTGTGTGCAGACACGATGTGTGTGTACAATCACATATGACGTGTGTACACACAGTGTGTGTGTTCCAACATGATTTCTGTGTGTTCCAGCATGATCTCTGTGTGTTCTGTGTGTGTTCAAGCATGACGTGTGTGTGTGAATCCATGATTTCTGTGTGTGAATCCATGATTTCTGCATGTGAATCCATGATTTCTGTGTGTTCCAGCATGATCTCTGTGTGTTCTCTGTGTGTGAATCCATGATTTCTGCCTGTGAATCCATGATTTCTGCCTGTGAATCCATGATTTCTGCCTGTGAATCCATGATTTCCGTGTGTTCCAGCATGACGTGTGCCTGTGATCCACCATGTCCTGGCAACATTCCCAAGCCAAACCCCCGGAACGCCCACGATCTCCATCCTGCCCCGGTGCCCGGTGCCCGGCACGGGAATTTCCGCAGCTCTCGGCCCATAAAACACCTTTACACTTTATTAAATATATTAAATCTTAATAATTAAATAGTCGTGGAGCAAAGCCGACTCTGCCGAACGTCCCATCCTGGTCTTGTCTGAACAGCCTCGAGCCACGGGGTGGATTTTGGGATGGCGGAGCCGAAACGCCTCAGAAAACACCAAAAACCTGGCAAAGACCCCAAAAGGCAAAGCATCAGCTCATCCCCATCCCGGCGGGACGCGCTGGATACCGACAGCTCCTCATCCCTGTGCCAGCGTACGGATCCGACCCATCCAAGAGCGACGCCGCCCTTGGATCATAATTCCCGGTGGGATCCATCCCTTCTCCAGCGAGGGCACCGCGGCCCCGCCGGGGAATTCCTGCTGCCAGCGCCGCCGAGCCCGCGGCGTTCCCGGACGGGCAGGTCCGGGCGGCTCCGCCGGGACGGTGCCAGGCTGGGTGGGCGCCCCGGGGGGCTCGGGGTGCAGCACGGGGTGTGTCTGCCCTCGGTGCCCCTCGGGGGGCTCGGGATGGGCCGTTCCCGCCGGGCAGACGAGACGCGCCGGTGTCGGATGACGGATGCGGGGGGGGCGGTATTTTTATAACCGACTGGAAGATTCTTCCTATGGTTTGGTTTTGGGTTTTTTTTCCTATTTTTGCCTCTGCTGCAAATCCAAACGGCTCCAAGGAGGGGTGGGGGAGGCAGGGGCTGCGAGTAAAACCTCTCCGTGAGCGGAGCCATCCCGACATCGGCCTCGCCGCGATCCCCGGCGCGGCCCGTGGGCGGCTCCGATGTTGTTCCCAGCGCTCACTGCTCCGGCTTCGGCTTTTCCAGGGAATTGTTCAGCTTCTTCAGCGTCTTTTTGATGCGCAGGGCTGTGAGGCGGGCGGAGGGGCTCTGGTACCAGCACTCCTTCATGACCTTCGCCAGCGCTGACAGAACCTGGGGAGGCACAAAAAGCGGGATAAACCCGATGGTTTCATGGGAAGCGAAGGTCTGGATCAGGCTGGGAAGGGGGGCGGCCTCTCCGGGACTCACCGAGTCGGAGAAGAGGCGGTTTGGGATCACGGGGGTCTGCTGGTCCACACACACCACCTTCTTCATGTCCTCGAAGCTGGGGTCGCTGGGCACGGCGTCGAAGAAGGGCGGCCGATATTCCTCCACAATTCCTGTGGGATGGGGGGCGGTGTGAGGGGCGTTCACAGCACGGGCTGGCACAGCTGAGCTGCTTCCCTGCCTCGGGCAATTCCCAGTGGGATGTGATGCCCAGAGGATGCGCTGCGGGATCTCACCGGGACACACGGAATAGTGGGGGCTGGCTCTGGCACTGAGACACCGGCTCCAGCCTTGGCACTAAGCCAGCAGCAGCCTCACCATGAACACCAGCTCCGGCACCAGTTCCAGCCCCTGGCACCAGTTCCATCCCCTGGCACTGCCACCGCGGCAACAAGAGACCCCACGGCCAGCTGGCCCAGCTAATCTCTGCTTAGTGCCTCCATATGTCCGTGTCCCCACGGGATTTAATCTCTGTGGGATGCCCTGAGTCCCCACCAGCTCCCTGCACCCCGAGAGGTGGCCCCCAAATCCCTGGATCCCCCCCATCCCTGATACCCCCAGAAGGGTGTGGGATCCTGGCAGGGTTAAACCCAGCCGGCTCAACGTCATCCCTGCACATGGCTGGGGTAATTCGGAGTAAATGTGTAATCTCAGGGAGCCCTGGGGCCGTAAATGAGATTATCCCGGCCAGACTGTGCCTGGGGGGGACCTCCCGCCTCACCCGCCAGCGCCCACCATTTAATTAATGCTTCTAATGGACTTTGCCGGGATGAGCAAACAGCCCCGAGGACGTTCCTCCCCAGCGCGGGGGGACCCCATCCCTGTCCCCATTCCCGAATTCCCGAATTCCCGAGCCAAGCCCCGGCGGCCGGAGGTCCCGGCCGTGGCCGCCTTCCAGGCAGAGCTCGAAGCTGCTTGTTTTCTAATCAGCGCTGAACAAACAAAGCGCTGATTGAGTCTAATGGGCCCTTTAATCAGGGAGCCGGGTGCTGACACTAGATTACAGTGTTTATAATTTACAGCTAATCTTCTGGGTGAAGGAAAAGGGGAAAAAAAAAAAGGCAACAAGAGAAGGACAGAGCGAGCCCGGAGCCTCATGGGGAGGCGGGAGCGAGCGGAGCCGCTGGCTGGGATCCACCCACCGTTCACCACCGTTCGCCGGGTGATCTCCCAGAGCACCAGCCCGTAGGCCCAGATATCCGTCTTTTTGTAGGATTCGAAGCAGTCGGTGCGGATCTGCTCGCTCAGCACCTCCGGGGCCATGTAGCGCTTGGTGCCCACCCGGGGGTTGTTGCCGATGTCCAGGTAGTCGCTGCCCTGGGAGTGCATCACCGCCAGTCCTGTGGGGGCAGAGTCACGGTTGTGTGGGTTGGGAAAGGGCTTTAAGGTTTTTGGGCTCAGTTGTGAAATGCTGGGGTGCTGAGGCTGGTCGGTGCTGGGCTGGTGGTGTGTCTTGGGGTGCTGCATTCATGGGGTAATGTGTCCCTGGGGTGTCACATTCCTGGGGTGTCACATCCCTGGGGTGTCACAGTCCCAGGGTGTCACATCCCTGTTGTGCCACAGTCCCAGGGTGTCACATCCCTGGGTTATCACATCCCTGGGGTGCCATAGTCCCAGGATATCACATCCCTGGGGTGTCACATTCTCAGGGTACCACATCCCCGGGATATCACATCCCTGGGGTGCCACATCCCTGGGGTGCCACATCCCTGGGGTGCCACAGTCCCAGGGTGTCACATCCCTGGGGTGTCACATCCCTGGGGTGCCACATTCCTGGGGTATCATATTCCTGGGGTATCACATCCCTGGGATGCCACATCCCTGGAGTGCCACAGTCCCAGGGTATCACATCCCTGGGGTGCCACATTCCCAGGCTACCACATCCCCAGGATATCACATTCCTGGGGGACCACATCCCTGGGATAACACACCCCTGGGGTACCACACCCTTGGGCAAACACACCCCTGGAGCACCATATTCCTGGGTACCACATCCCTGGGTACCACATCCCTGGGGTATCACATCCTGGGGTACCACATCCCCAGGGTACCACATCCCTGGGGTATCACATCCCTGGAGTACCACATTCCCGGGGCACCACACCCACTGGAGTACCACATTCCTGGGATAACACACCCCTGGGGTACCACACCCTTGGGCAAACACACCCCTGGAGCACCATATTCCTGGGTACCACATCCCCGGGGTACCACAACCCCAGAACACCATATCCCTGGGTACCACATCCCTGGGTACCACAGCCCCAGGGTACCACATCCCTGGGTACCACATCCCCAGGGTACCACAACCCCAGAACACCATATCCCTGGGTACCACATCCCTGGGGACCACATCCCCAGGGTACCACATCCCCAGGGTACCACATCCCCAGAACACCATATCCCTGGGCAAACACACCCCTGGAGCACCATATTCCTGGGTACCACATCCCTGGGTACCACATCCCCAGGGTACCACATCCCCAGAACACCATATCCCTGGGTACCACATCCCTGGGGACCACATCCCCAGGGTACCACATCCCCAGGGTACCACATCCCCAGAACACCATATCCCTGGGCAAACACACCCCTGGAGCACCATATTCCTGGGTACCACATCCCTGGGTACCACATCCCCAGGGTACCACATCCCCAGAACACCATATCCCTGGGTACCACATCCCTGGGGACCACATCCCCAGGGTACCACATCCCCAGGGTACCACATCCCCAGAACACCATATCCCTGGGCAAACACACCCCTGGAGCACCATATTCCTGGGTACCACATCCCTGGGTACCACATCCCCAGGGTACCACATCCCCAGAACACCATATCCCTGGGTACCACATCCCCAGGGTACCACATCCCCAGAACACCACATCCCCGGGGTACCACATCCCTGGGGTACCACATCCTGGGGTACCACATCCCTGGGGTACCACATCCTGGGGTACCACATCCCTGGGGTACCACATCCCTGGGTACCACACCACCAGAACACCACATCCCTGGGTACCACACCACCAGAACACCACATCCCTGGGGTACCACATCCCCAGGGTACCACATCCCTGGGGTATCACATCCTGGGGTACCACATCCCCAGGGTACCACATCCCCAGGGTACCACATCCCTGGGTACCACATCCCCATGGTACCACATCCCCGGGGTACCACGTCCCTGGATACCACATCCCCACGGTACCACATCCCACCCCTCCCTCTCACCCAGATCTGCGATGCAGCACTGCCTGTTGCTTTTCACCAGGATGTTCCTGCTCTTCAGGTCCCGGTGGGCGATGGCAGGTTTGCCCTGGGTGCCAAAAATCTCCACGTGGAGATGGACGAGGCCACAGATGATGGAGGAGGCCAAACCCAGGCAGGTCTCCACATCCAGGGCCGTTCTCTGCAGGAAGTCATAGAGTGACCCATTCTCGTGGTAGTGGGTGATGAGCCACAACTGGGTGCTGGAATTCCTCGACGTCATATCAGAGGCAATAAAACCTGGATTGGGAGAAGAACCAGCACCATGAAGCCACCCCACAGCTGCCCCCCAACCTCTCCAGCTTTTGGGGACCCCCACTCACCCAGGATGTTGTCGTGCCGGAGGAGGACGGTGTTGTAGATCTCGGTTTCACGGAACCACGACTGCTCGTCCCGGGAGGAGAAGATCTTCACGGCCACGTTCTCGCCGTGCCAAACACCTCGCCACACCTCACCATAACGCCCCTTACCTGCCACGGCCGTGGCACCACGTCATGACCCCCCCTCTCAGTGGGATGCACCCAGATCCCGCGTGGAAAGGGGTGGTGGATCCACTGATCCGTTCACCCTCCCGTCAACCTCTGTCTCCCCCACCAGTGGGACACGGGGAGAACTTGGGGTCTTTACGAGGTTTTGCCTGACGAGGTTGTGTCCAACCCCCCCTCCTGGGTTTTGGGGGGGCCACAGCAGCCTCCCCCCACTCCTTACCCACGCACTCCACGAGGGTGATCTGACGAGCCACCGTTCTCTGCACGAGGAAGGGCAGCCCCGACCCGCTGCCCGTGGTGCAGTCGTCGTTCAGCAGGTCCTGCCCAAACGGGGTGACTGTGGGGTGAGCACAGAGGCTGCCCCACCCTCCCACACCCTGGGGGCGTTTGGGGGTCCCTCCCAGAGCTCACCCACCTCTAAGGTGCTGTCTCCCACCATGGATGCCTTCAGCATGAGGTCCGTGTCACTGAAGTCACTCTGCTTGTGGCGGTGCTGGGCCACCTTCCAGCAGAAGAGCCCCGTGAGCGCCACGAGGATGAGGAGGGTGAGCAGAGGGACGAAGATCATCAGGAGGAGGTTGGACAGGGAAGGCGCCTTTTCCAGGCTGTCTTCTCCTGGAGAGGGGAAACGATGGATGGGAAGTTGAGGATGGAGCTGGGGAGGGTGGAGGTCTGGGGTTTGGGCTTGGATTTGGATGAGGTGGAATTGTGGGGTTTCATCTTGGATTCAGGGGGAATGGAAGTCTGGGGTTTGGGCTTGGATTTAGGAGAGGTGGAAGTCTGAGGTTTGGGCTTGGACCTGGGGGAGATGGAAGTGTGGGATTTGGGCTTGGACTTAGGGAAGGTGGAATTGTGGGGTTTCAGCTTGGACTAAGGAGGAATGGAAATCTGGGGTTTGGGCTTGGATTTGGGGAGGGTGGAGGTGTGGGATTTGGGCTTGGATTTGGGGAGGGTGGAAGTCTGGGATTTGGGCTTGGATCTGGATGAGGTGGAATTGTGGGGTTTCATCTTGGATTTAGGGGGAATGGAAGTCTGGGGTTTGGGCTTGGATTTAGGAGAGGTGGAAGTCTGGGATTTGGGCTTGGACTTAGGGAAGGTGGAAGTCGGGGGTTTGTGCTTGGAGTTGGTGGGGGTGGAAGTCTGTGATTTGGGTTTGGACCTGGATGAGGTGGAATTGTGGGGTTTCATCTTGGATTCAGGGGGAATGGAAATCTGGGGTTTGGGCTTGGAGTTGGGGAGGGTGGAAGTCTGTGATTTGGGTTTGGACCTGGATGAGGTGGAATTGTGGGGTTTCATCTTGGATTCAGGGGGAATGGAAGTCTGGGGTTTGGGCTTGGATTTAGGGGAGGTGGAAGTGTGAGGTTTGGGCTTGGACCTGCTGAAGGTGGAGGTGTGGGATTTGGGCTTGGACTTAGGGAAGGTGGAATTGTGGGGTTTCAGCTTGGACTAAGGAGGAATGGAAATCTGGGGTTTGGGCTTGGATTTGGGGAGGGTGGAGGTGTGGGATTTGGGCTTGGATTTGGGGAGGGTGGAAGTCTGGGATTTGGGCTTGGACCTGGATGAGGTGGAATTGTGGGGTTTCATCTTGGATTTAGGGGGAATGGAAATCTGGGGTTTGGGCTTGGATTTGGAGAGGGTGGAAATCTGGGATTTGGGCTTGGATTTAGGGAAGGTGGAAGTCAGGGGTTTGTGCTTGGATTTGGGGAGGGTGGAAGTCTGTGATTTGGGCTTGGACCCGGATGAGGTGGAATTGTGGGGTTTCATCTTGGATTTAGGGGGAATAGAAGTCTGGAATTGGAGCTTGGACATGTGGAAGGTGGCTCTGCACTGGGGCCAACCCCACAGCTCCACATCCCAAAAAGGGCCACCTGAGGGCATCTCACCAGCCCTGCCCACCTGGGAAAAGGTGACCCTGGAAGGGCTGAGGGAGGACAGGGATGCTCTGCAGAGCCAACCACCCCTCCAGCCCCGTGGGCAGCTCTTCCCCTCTCCCCCACAGCCCTGTACCTTGCAGGAAGATCTCCAGCTCAGCGTTGCACATGTGGGACTCGCAGCACCTCATGCCGTACTGCTCCGTCACGGGCGTGTTGCACTGTTCCAGAATGTTCTGGGAGAAGCAGCCCCGGTGCTGGATGATGGTCCCCTCCTCCCTCCTCTTGCTGACAAAGCACACCTTGCCCTTACAGGTGAGTTGGCTGCACAGGGCCACGTCACAGGCACACAGCAGCTCGTCTGCGGGCACGAGGAGGGGACACGTTGTGCCACGGGGCCACCCCTGATGGAGGCTGGTGGCTTTGGTGACAGGGACGTTGTCCTAAAGGCTCCTGAACTAAATTTTTGAGAGTGGGCAGCCTGGGACTATCATGGTCTGGGAGGAGAAGGGGGCTGTGGGTGCTCAGTACAGGGAGATTTCATCCCGACTCCTCAAATTAAGAGAAATTTGGGAGAAAATTATTTGCTCCCAGCTGGGATCCAAGTGCCAGCCCTGAATCTGGGGGTCGCCTGTCCCCACACTCCAGAGAGGCACTGGATGGGCTGTGCATCCAGCCCCAGCAGCTGGGATTAACTGGGATGCACTGGTTGACAACACAGAGGGTCGCATTCTGCCCACGGAGCCCCAGGGCACACGGGATCTGTGCGAGCCGGATCCTGGGAGCCAGGACGGGATCAAAAGCCCCAAACTCAGCCAGTGCCTCCCCAGAGGGTGTTTCAGGAGCCGGGTGCCAAACCCGGGGTCTTTCCTGGAGCTTTTCCTGCCTTCCCCGAAGGCACTTCCCTGCACCGCGGCGCCGGAGCAGCTCGGAGAGCGGCCGCGCTCCCGAACTCCCGATTTAGCTCTGCCCTTTCGCGCAGAAAATATCCCTCCTGGAATCAGCGAGTTCAGGGCGAGGGCAGCCAGGCGGCCGGCGGCGAGGGGACGGCGAGGGGGTGGCGACTGGGTGGCCAGGGGATGGCGAGGGGGTGGCTGGCAGTGGCCAGTCCCTCTCCTGTTCCTGCCACCCCCAAAGGCTGCCCTGTGCCAGCGCCGTGGGAGGGTGGCCAGGCCGGGTCGGGCTTGGTGGCCCCATAAGCGGGGTGGGCTCTGCTGCTTCTCCCTGGCGCAGCCACGTTGTCCCGCTGCCCCCTGCGCCACCACAGCCGGCCTGGATGTGTCCCCAGGTCACCCCGGGACACCGAGCAGCTCCTCCTGCTCCTCACCATCATCATCCTCCCCCCCTGGGAAAAGCCACACTTTAAAGCACGCGGTGCCAGCCTCCCTCATCTCCCCGAGGGTGGTGGCGAAGCGCTTGATCAACCGCGATTAATTAAGCCGAGATCCTCCCTAGGGGTTGGGCCAGCGTTCCAAAGGGGCGCAGCCCCTCCCCGGGGACAGCGCGGTGCCCGAGGAGCCCGGCTCCCTCTGCAGGGGTTTATTTTGGGCAGAGATGCTCTGGGAAGAGCCCAGGGTTGGTACTCACCGGCTGCGAGGCTCAGGGACAGAGTCATCAGCGCCAGCACCGCGCGGCCACCGGCTCCCCCCGGCATCGTCCTGCGGAGAGAGGAGCGCTGAGAGGAGCAGCCCCCGCACCCGCAGCCCCCCGAGGGGCTCCTGGCCACCCCTGGGGGCTTTGGGGAGGAAGAGGGGGCACTCGGAGGGGGAGAGGGCGGGCGCAGCGAGGTAGGATGTGCTGCTTCCAATGGAGTTTGGCTCCGGACGTCCTGGGTACAGCCCTTCCTGAGAGCAGATCCCGGGACCTCCCGAGCTTGGGGGACCTCCTGATGGTTGGATCCTGATCGTTGGACACCAGGGAGCACAGTGGGACCGCGACCTTGCCGTGTCCATGCTGCCCTTTATCCCATCCTTTATCCCAGCCATCCGTATTCCAGTGTTTCCCACCATTCCCGTTGTCCCTGCTCTGGAAAACCACAGCCCCCAGGGACTGGGTGACTGGGACACCGGTGGAGATTCCAGGTTCAGCAAGATCCAGGCCATGGGATGGAGCTCAATGCCCTCACACCACGTGTATCCCCCCGACACCGGAGAAGGAGTCTGCCACCAAACGTCCAGGGCTCCATCCCCGTGTGGCTTTTACACCGAGTTTATCAATGACACAAACAAAAGGCTGCCAAAAATTTCCTGCTGTGCCTCGAGGGAAGTTTGGCTATTTTTTCTCTTCCTTTTTTTTTTTCTCCTTGCCTTGTAAAAGAGACGTTTCTGCCAAAGCAAACACGGCAGAGCCCCCCCAGCGCCCCCCGCCCCACTCCACGCCGCGGGCTCCCGGCCCCTCCTCGGCTCATTCTTCGTGGTTCCCGACATAAACACGCCAAAGGCTCCGTTTCCTGCAATTGAAGAGCCCAGCCCAGGGCTGCCGGGACAGGAATCAAGATTGTTTAGATTCTGCCCTTGATGGGGAAGCGGAGTCACGCAAGCCCAGCCCTCGGGAGCTCAGCGCTCGGACGTGGCTGACCCCGGCAGGCTCTGGCTGGGCTGGAAAATGGGCTTTTCCTCCCCAAAATAACTCGGTTGGTTGTTGCTTCCTCGTGGGGAGGAAGCTGAGAGCGGGTGTCGTGTCCCGGGGCTGGAGGGAGGGAGTGGGGTCCGGTCCTGGGTGTCCCGTGCTGGGGGTGATGCCGGGCTGATCCTTATCCGGACCCTTGGCTGGGCTGGGCTGAGCTTTGGTTTAAAATCCCGCCTATCCTGAGGCTGGGATCAGCTTTATTTAAAGCCTCAATCCCCGCCCAGCTGGGCTGGCATCAGCTTTGGTTTAAAACCTCGACCCCCTCAGGGTTGGGCTGCTGCTCTCTGAGCACCCAGGATGGTCCCAGGCACCCTGAGAGCTCCAAAATGCTCCTGCAAAATTCCAGTTTAAAGGGAATTTGAGTCTCCCGGGTGGTGAATTCCCTCCATGGAGCCCCTTCCATGAAATCCCGAGTTCACTGTGAACCAAAAAGTGGGCAGGGCTTCACTCAGAACTTTGCTGTGTATGAAACATCACATGGATTGTCAGAGTATCTGAGAGCAAACCTTAATCCGGAGCCATCCCTGGAATTCCATGGGAAAAACACCCTGAGTGCTTCCACAAATCAGACCCCACATCCCCAGCCCTGTCCCCAGCCTTCCTGATTTGTCACCAGGAGCAGCTCAAACACCCTCCTGGCATCCAGAGCATCTTCCCCAGCCTGTGTTCTACATTTCAAGATTTGCAGCAGCATCAGGAGACGGAAAAAAATCCCAAGAAAAACCTCTTGGATGGGACGTGGGTGCCCACAGGAGCAGCTGGGAATGATGGGCAGCTGCACCACAGCCAAGGAGTCTGGAGCAAAAACCAGCCCTGGGAAGGGGAATTTCCTCCTCACAACCCTTGGGATGCACGGGATGGTCCAGGAATCCCGGTTTTTACTGGGATGGCTCAGCTGAGCTTCACAATCCCGATTTTTCCACCCTCCCCTGCGGTTTCTGCTGCTCCCAGGGGGTTTTGCCACAGGATGAGGCTCATGACTCAGTTCCCTGTGCTGCCTTTTCACAGGGATCCAGACACAGCTGAGACCTTTGTGCCAGTGCTGGTGCCAGCTGGGGGGACAGGGTGAGCCTGGCACATGCCATCTGCTGGATGGGCACTTTTGGGGTCACCTGCTTTGCCACAGCTCCCAAGGCTCCATCCTGGTGGAAGTGGAGGTTTTTCTCTCCCTACCTGGAGCTGCAGGTGGGTCATGGAAGCAGCAAAGCCCTGTTTCCCCCCTGGCACATCCAGAGCAGGAGGGAGCTGCACTGCTGGGGCTGAGCTCCCTCTCCCTGATATTCATGTTCCACAAACAAGAGACACTCAAAGAAAACAGCAAAACCTGCTCAGGTTCACCTTGATGTGGGGCTGGCATTGCCCAGGGCTCCTTGTGCAGAGCAGGGATGAGGGCAATGCCCCTCTCCTGGCTTTATGGAGGGCTCCATGCCCAGAGTGGAACAGAATTCCATGGCCCCAGTTTGGCTCTGGAGCCTCTTCAGCAGCTGTTTGGCTCTTCCTCACCCACCCCTCACTTGAGGGACCAAGAGTGTGGCTGTGTCACAGGGTGGCACATCCTGGGGCATCGCTGCCCTCACTCCCAGCTAGAAGAGCTGTCACCTTGCCCTCATTTTTCCCCGTGCCTTTCCCAAGAACACCCAAATTCCCCATTTCCCATGTTCATTCCAGCCTTTCCGTTGCAGCTGCATCCTATTTCAGCTCTCCAGCAAAGGCTTGGGGATGGATCCCACCACCACTGTGAACCCAGATCCGCCCTTCCAGCCCCAATTCCAGCTTCTCCAACCCCGACATCAACCCTGGCATCCCACCAAATACGAAGGAAAAACAGGGCCAAACCCCAGGGGAACTCAGGGAACGCTGAGCTCGGTGCAGCCCCGGATCCCGCGGTTCTTCCCCACTCACCTACAGCATCCGTGTCCCGCGGGCACCCCCGGCACAGCCCGGTCCTGGCGAGGCTCCCCCGGCCACAATCCCGCTCTGGGAAACCCGGGCACCTCTGCTCCGTGCCCTGCAGCCCGGCCTGGAGGAGCTTCATGGATCTGCTCCCCTCCTGCTGCCCATCCCGGCACCGCGGCGGCTCCGGTGGCCGCGGTCGTGCCGATCCCGGTGGGACAACGGCGCCGTTCCCGGCCCTGCCCTGGGGGCTCGGCGGCCCCGGTGTCCGACGCAGCCTCTTGGCAGGAGCTCTGTGGTCTGGATGTGGGAGAAGTCAAAAAAATGTTTCTTATTACTGCCTCTTCCTGCCTGGCTTCTCTCCACCACTCCCAGCTAATAAAGCATTTCCTATTGCTGAGCACACAGCCACGAGCAGCCTCCCTTCCTCCCGCTCACCGGGCCCCAGCTCCATCCTGGTTGCTCTCCCTCACTTGTTCCTCCCACCTTGGCCTTCACTGGGTGCTTTCCCACCCCGTTTTCCAGCTTCCAAAGGAAAACCAAGCCCACAGTGGGGACACGGCCATTGCAGCTCCTGTGCTGGGCATCCCGAGGCTTTTAGCAGCTTGGATGGGGATGGGAATGTTCTAGAGAGATGCTGTGGGAATGACAGGAATGCTTGGCCATCCCTCCCTCTCCGACCTCCAGTCCTCGTGGGGATGGAGCATCACGGCCCTTCAAGGAGCTCCCTGGTTATTCCATGCTGGACACAACACTTTGGGATTGGAATGCTGGTGGGCAGGCCAGGATTTTCCCCCCTGGATGGGAGATGGAATTGGGAGGTGATGCCAACTGGGGATGCTGAGCCCTGGCTGTGGGCACAGAGCAGGGCTGGGTGGGCCAAGGGGCTTCACCTCGTGCTGGCACATCCTCACCATTCCCGTGGTGGCACTGGGATGCTGCCAGTGGGGCTGTTCCCACGGGGGGAGGTTGGGCACTTCCCACTTCCCCAGGGCACTTCCCGCTCCCCCAGGCCACTTCCCACTCCCCCAGGGCACTTCCCGCTCCCCCAGGCCACTTCCCACTCCCCCAGGGCACTTCCCACTTCCCCAGGGCACTTCCCACTCCCCCNTTCCCCCCCCCCCAGGGCACTCCCCACTCCCCCAGGCCACTTCCCACTCCCCCAGGCCACTTCCCACTCCCACGGGCAGCAGAAGCACCACTTCCCCTTTTGCTGCTTTCGGGGCTGTTCTTCGTGCCACCCCAATCTCAGCTGCTTCACACTCCTCCCATCCCCTCCTCCCCTTCCCTAGGCCCATCCCAAGCCCCATCCCTGCCTTTCTCCCTCCATCCAGCACCGTCTTTCCCGACGAAGCCACACGACCCGATTTACCTCCCGGTTCCCATTGCATCACCGGCCCCGGTTGCATCACGAACCCACCCGGAGCCTCCCTGTGCCGGAGCTTTGAGTCTCGCCGGCCTCGCCCCTCTATCAGCCGCGATCTAGGAAGTTTAAGCAAACAAAAGCACAAAACCAGGATAAAACAAAAAAGGACCTTCACGTATGACCTTGCCCGTGCCGGGGCCGGAGTTTTGCGGAGCCGGCGCGGGGGAAACGAGCAGTTTCCATCAGATTGGAGCCGCCCAGGAGGAAGTCGGTGCCTTGCAGACGTCTTATCTCCGTGACCATCTCGGTGATCCAGCCGGAGATCGGCCCCTCCGGGAGTTATTCCTGGATGGCTCCTGCATTCCTTCCCTGGGAGCAGGCGCAGGGTGGGCATCGGAATTTATGGATGCGGGAGATATCCCGGGCAGCTCTTCAGCAAGGGGTTGGTTTGATCCCTGCGATTCCACCCTCCAGCTTTGTTTTCACATCATCACCACCCCCCGGGAGGGCAAACACTTGTTTAAAAACTCCTCCAAGCTCCTAAATCCCAACCCTGGGCGAGCTGGGATGGGTGGGAAGCCTTGGGTCGGGATGTCGCTCTGGCAGCGCCGTTGTGGGAAAGCGAATTTCCCTGGAATGGGACGGAATGTGGAGCTGCTTGACGGACAAACCCAACCCACCACAGGCTCCTGCCCTGCTGCCAACCCCAAGTGGGGCAGACAGGGTGAATCAGTGGGGCCAGACACCCCCCGACAGCACCACGACCTGTCAAACCGCTCCGATCGTGGCGAAACCTCGAAGCCAAAGAGTCTCCACCATCACCCGGGTGCTCCTCGCCGTGATTTTGATACGAAGTGTGTATAAATTTGTTAGAAAATTTATAGGATTAAAGTGATATATTAATGTATAAACCTTGTTAAGAATCATGTAGTTAAAGTAAATAATTTTGTTACTAAGTAAGCCCACTCTGTGCACCTTGCCCCTGGTATAAGCTGAAGCAAATTTATATTTCCTGACAAAAATAGAAAGGCAAACTTAACCAACCAAGTCAGCTCTTCAGCAAGTCCAGAGTTCGGAACAACAAACCAAGGTTCTTACACGCCTGCGTAGAAGGAAAGGTCATCAAAAGGACACCCTGAAATCTATTAAAAAGACCCTGGAATCTGAAAAAGACCACTACTCACAGCACCGGGAGGCACAGAGCAAGCGCAGAACTGATAAAAGCTAATTATAATATGAAGCGAGGAAGGCGGGGACAGAATATACATATTAATATGTATAGGCGAATTGAGAAATCTAGTGAATATGTATATTTTTGACTAATATAAGCAACATGTTCAGCCTTAACCGGTACACATGGCTTTGGGAAATGATTCCACACGTGTCCCAGCTGAATAAAACACACCTCTCTTACAATTTGGAATTGTGAGGGTTATTCCACGAGTCAATTTCACCCCGCACAAGGGCGCTGGCATCCCTAGGACACGGTCAGACCCTTCCATGGGGTCTCACGGAGCTGTGAGGGCACCAGGGAGCCTGTTTGTCCCTTCCCCACGGGTGGCAGGAGCCGGGCTGCTCCGTGTGCCACCCGCCCCCGGCTCATCTGCGAGTCACCGGGAGCTGGCAAAGGGTGGCAGCAGATCCTGCCCGAGCCAAGGGCTGCAGGGGAACAGATGGAGAGGCTGCAGCTCCTTCCTTCCCCACCACAATTCGTCCCTGCCTGTGGCACTGCCCAAATGTGCCCATGCACCCCCCAAAAGGCAGCCCCGGAGTGGGGGGTCTTGTCCCCCCCTAAGGGTTATTTATTGCTGGATGGACCCCATTGCCCTCCTGGGGTCGCAGGATGCAGCGTCCCAGTTTCATCTTCCTGCAGCCTGGCGTGGATTTAAGAGGAGTTTTAAATGTGGGAACATGAGATCTGTGCTGCTCCAGCACTGATTCCTGTCCTGGATAATGTTGGATTTAAGAGGAGTTTGAAATATGGGAACACCAGATCTGTGCTGCTCCAGCACTGATTCCTGTCCTGGATAATGTTGGATTTAAGAGGAGCTTGAAATATGGGAACATGAGATCTGTGCTGCTCCAGCACTGGGTCCTGTCCTGGATAATGTTGGATTTAAGAGGAGTTTGAAATATGGGAACACCAGATCCCTGCTGCTCCAGCACTGATTCCTGTCCTGGATAATGCTGGATTTAAGAGGAGCTTGAAATATGGGAACACCAGATCCCTGCTGCTCCAGCACTGGGTCCTGTCCTGCATAATGTTGGATTTAAGAGGAGTTTGAAATATGGGAACACCAGATCCCTGCTGCTCCAGCACTGGGTCCTGTCCTGGATAATCATGGATTTAAGAGGAGTTTGAAATATGGGAACACCAGATCTGTGCTGCTCCAGCACTGGGTCCTGTCCTGGATAATGCTGGAGCTTTGGAGAACACTGGGAATGGAGCCCACAAGCATCCAAAATTTGGTTTCCAGCCTGTTCCTGGCACCTGGAGCTCCCTCACCCTCCCTTGGTGAGCCTTGGTGCACGACCCAGGAACACACAGGAACGGGGAATGTCACCCAGAGGGTGACAGGAGACACTGGCAGCAGAGGGGACAGTGTTCCTGTCAGCCCCACAAGCAACCCCGAGCTTTTATTCATGGAATCAATCCTTGTTAACATGGCAACCAGTTCCATTTTAATTTGCTCCAATTCCAATGCACACACTGTGGAATCGAGAGCTTGGGAAGATCAAAGAGGCAAAAAAAAAACCCAAAAAGAAGGGGAAAAGGGGTGACTCGTGCCACAGTCCTTCCCCCTGGCATTCCTGGAGCCCAGTCCAGGCTCCCAGCATGACCAGTGCTGGGCCAGCGTGGTCACCCTCGAGGTGACAAGGACAAGGGGGGCCAGGCAGGAGGTTGGGGTCCAGTGGGGACATCTCAGCTGGGTGTGTTCCCACCTCCTCCTCCTCCCTTTGAACCTCCTTGTCCCACTGGGAAAGAAACCACCCTCGTGCCAGTAAAACCAGCACATCCAAGGGGACAACAGGGTGTCATCCCCACCCCAACACCTCCCGTTTTAGCGCTTCTTTTTCTTTTTCTTCTTTTTCTTCTTCTTCTCCCCGTCCTCCTTGGCCTCCTCAGCCGCCTTTTTCTCCTCCTTCAGCACCTTGTACCTCCACTGTGGCGGCTGCAGAAGGTGCTTGTCCTTCACCTTCGGCTTCGTCTCCCTGGAACCGGCGGCAGCGGCCGCGGCTTTGCTCACTTTGATTTTTGGGACGATTTCCCCGGGGAACACGCTGTTCCCGCCCCGCAGCCACCGCGGCAACAACCTCAGCAAGCGGTTACCGGGCCGGCGCTGCGGCGGCAACCGGATCTCCGACACCACTTGCCCGTTGCAGGAGGACGAACCGGTACCGTCGGGGAGCGACGCCGCTTCGGAATCCGCCTCCGGATCCGGTACGTGCTGCCCGAGGATCTCCGGCACCGACAACCGGCGCTTGCCCACCTCGGGCGGGCTGTCGGGGCAGATGGTTTGGCAAGCGGTGGCCACGAAGGGGCTGCCGAGGGACGTGGTCATCCTCACCATGTGGTCCATCACGCCGTCCTCCTCGGGGTTGCGCGGGAAGTTGAAGGTGAACGCGGCGCGGATCTTCTCCGACAGCCTTTTGCTCCTGGATTTGGGGCTCAAAGCCTTGGCCACCAGCTCGGCCAGCGCTGGCCACTCGGGCCGGTAGCGGCTCCCGAATTGTTCCGCCCGCGGGCGCCGCAGGAGCGTCCGGATCCTCACGGTGGTCTCGAAGCGGCCGGTGAATGTCGCCCACTCCTTGGCCGTCTTCCCTTTCACCGCGTCCACCGCCTGCAGGTCGGCTCCTGGAGATGCCAAAGGCGTCACCGCGCCATCCCGCCCTTCCCAAAAAAAGCCACAGGGAGGCACTCACCGGCCAGGAGCAGGGCGGTGACACAGTCGTGGCGCCCCTGCACCGCCGCCTTCATCAGCGCCGTGAGCCCCCGGGGGTCTCGCTGATCCACCTCGAGGGAGGGGTAGTAGTTGAGGAGGTAGTTGACGATGGTGATGTGTCCTTAACAGCCAGAGAGAAGCTGCGTTAGAGTTGCCACGGTTAACGGGGGGCTTGTTGGAGGGAGGGTTTGGGGGCTGCATCCCGTGAGGATGAGGATGAAGAAGTTTGGGAATGAAAGGGGTTGGTGTGGTTTGGGTTTGGTGGTGAGGGGACAGCTCAGAGAACACGGGAAAGAGTCCAAAAAATGAAAAAAAAAATAAAATCATTGATTCCAGCAAGGACACAATGGGAATAATGGGTGATCCCTGTTTTGGGAGACTCTTTGTTACCCCTGTGGTTAATCAGGACTAACAAGGAAAAATCATCGTTGTGAGAAATTTGGAGCTCAGAGCCTTGGGCAGGAAAATCCCTGTGGCTCCCAGGGCTTTCCTGGAGTACATGGAGTTACTCCCAGGGCTTTCCTGCAGCCCATGGAGCAGCTCTGCTCCAGCTCTTCAGCTCCACACGACACATTGGAGACAAATCCTTGCAGGAATCTCCACTTTTACACCAATTTCAAAGGAACGCCGAGGTCGCACATCCCTTGGGACCACGGCTTTCCCCACAGCTCCTTTTAGGGGTTTTGGGGAGAAACCCAGGGGGTCCCATCCCTTCTCTAGGGGTCCCCTGCCCGTGCTGACCTGCCTGGGCTGCCATCATGAGGGCCGTGTTCCCATCCTTGTCCTGCAGGTTGACGTTGATGTGGGGACACCTCCGCAGCAGTGGCACGATGTCCACGAAACCCTTGGAGCAGGCGACCATCAGCCCGTTCTGGAGAGGGGACAGCACCTGCCACTGCACCCCCGTGGCACCCCCGTGGCACCCCCGTGGCACCCCCGTGGCACCCCCGTGGCCCCCCCAGTTCTCCCCAAACCCCCAAATGGAAGGACGGATGAAATTCCACTCCAAGAGTTGGATGGAACCCAGGAGGACAATTCCACCCTCTGCTTTAGCAACCACCAGCCTTCAGGATTTGCCTTATTCCTGGAAAATCCTCTTTCTGCTCCACGAGGTGCCCTCCCCTCACCCCCAGCCACTCACCCTCCCGTTGATGTCCAGCTCTGTGGCTTCTCTCCGGGTCACCCCGTGCTCCAACCTCTCCCACACCAGCTTGGCATCATTCCTGGCACAGCACTGGTACAGACTGAGGACCTCGGTGCCCTCAGCCTCTGCAGGGAGCTCATAGCAAGGATACACGGAGTCGTCAGAGAAGATGCTGCTGCTGTCTGAGGGTTCTGAGGGCTCTGAGGACTCTGAGGACTCATCCTCCTCCTCCTCCTCGTAGTAGAGCTCCGGGTCAGAGGCATCCAGGCTGGAAGTGGGGGCTGCAGCACGTTCTCCTCCACTGCAGGCATCTGTCATCCGGCCCAGCCGGGGGGAGCGAGCCCAGCTTGGCCCCTCACCCTTCTGGAGCCTCTCCCAGAGGGATGAGGGGGCTCTTGGGATCGGTGCTCCCCCTGTGCAGACACAGAGAGGGCGTGGGAATTGTGTGGGAATCCCTCATCCCACCGGGAAACCTCAGCTGATTCCCAGCCCCCGGCACAGCCCGGGGAGTTGAGTTTCCATCCTCTGCCTCACACGGAAAAACGTGGAGAATTCTTGGGATTCGGGGAGGATAAATGTGCTGTGGCTCGGGTGTTGAATCCAGGTGGGTGGGAATTTCTCCAGGGTTGTGGAGTTGCCCATCAGGGAATGGAAATTTGGCTGTTGTGCCAAGCGCCAGCAGGGGGGACACGTCCACCCCCAAAGCTTCACACGGGGTCTGAGCCTTTCCCAGCCACCCTTCCCGTTCATCCAGTGCACATCCCACTCCCCCAGGACACAGGGCAGCCCTGGAAAAAGGGCAGGGATGCACAAGCTGAGCCTGGCAGCAGGAATTCTGCCTGCCAGCAATTAGTCCGTGGGTGCTGGGGAAGGAGGGAAGCCTTTGGAATTCCGGGAAACTCTCCCACCCCTCAGGCATTCCCAAGTAGGCTTTGGAGATGGAGGAGGTTCTCCTCACCTGGATCTTACCTGGGGCTGATCAGATCTTCCCCAGGGCTCCCTCTTCAGCTGGGCAGCATCCCGACCCCAGCCAGGAGGGAAAACTCTCCAGGAGACTCTGGAAAATCCCCTCTTACCCTTTGCAGGGAGAAAGAGGTTTGTGCTCCAGGGCTGAGGTGGCCTTTGGGCACCTCAGCTGTGACAACCTGCACGTTGATGTGAGCTCAGATACCCAAGAGATCTTAAATTAACTGTTACTTAAAATGGCTCCATCCACCCTGAGCAGGATCAGGGCAGGATTTAATGTCTTATCTAAGGAGCTGCTGGGAGCCCTGGGCTGTATTTTTATTTGTCTCACCTCGGTGTGATGGTGCTGCCTGAGCAGCCCCAGGAGCTCAGCTGAAACCCCCCAAAACTCCTTCCAGCTGCCTTTATATCCAAGGGAATTGGCTCAGCAGGTAAATTGGGGTGGCTGCTTCTCCAGCCAAGGGTTTGGACACCTGGACTGTGTAGGTGCCCTCAATAAACTCTGTGATTTTTTTTGGAGCCTCCATCCCACCTCCTCCCCTGGGAATAGATTCCAAAGCACCTCCTTAACCCAGGAATTGCAAAAAGTGGCTTCCCAAATCCCGAGTGAAACCTGATTGTTCTCGTATCTTCATCTTTAAAGGGATTTTTTTGTGTGTGGTTGGTTGGTTTTTATGTGTTTCATGAGGTCCGGGGGCCAGCTGGGCTGCAGGATCTGGGAAAGGGCATTTCTAGTTCCAAGATCAGCTCTTTTCACGCCAAAAAAGCAGGAATTTGGTGCCAAGGCGGATCGTGGGAGGCCACATTCCCAGTTTACAGCAACCACTGAGTCCCAAAGGTCGCTTTGCTTCATCCTCGAACACGAAAACACGGAGCAGACGAAGGATCCCAGCTGTTTCCTCTGCCTCGGGAGGCAAAAGTCTGGGAATCCCAGTGTTCCCAGCTCGTGACCAGGATCCCAGCGCTGTCTGATCCCAGCGCCAGCGTGGCCACCGCGGTGTCACCCCGGTGTGACACCTCCTGCCACCCTCCGGCGCTGCCTTATCCCGCGGGAGCGCGGGGAGCAGATTTAGGGATTAGGGCGTCACTCCAGGTGCCCTGGGCCGTAATCTGCCACCTGGCACAGGTGGGAGGCTCTGAGCAGGTCGTGTCAGGACACGGCTGGGTGCCAGGGTGGGTGCCAGGGTGGGTGCCAGGGTGGGTGCCAGGGTGGGTGCCAGGGTGGGCGCCGGGCTCGGTGCCACCGGCTCCTCCCGTTTGCGACGCCCCCGGTGGGGCCGGGGGGGGCCCCCCGGCATCGTTGGG
This sequence comes from Calyptomena viridis, assembly GCA_013390005.1. Lineage (NCBI taxonomy): Eukaryota > Metazoa > Chordata > Aves > Passeriformes > Eurylaimidae > Calyptomena > Calyptomena viridis. The sequence goes on from WEIV01026467.1 coordinate 53,120, forward strand.
GCGGCGGGGACAGGGAGGGGACAGGCGGGGTGGCACCGGG
>WEIV01026468.1:0-33503 GCA_013390005.1 Calyptomena viridis
GGGGGTCCGGGGCGCTGCGGCCGCGCTGCTGCGGTGCCAGGGATCAGGTCCTTCCTCCGCAGCTCGGGTCAGGCGTGAGGGCGCGCTGAGGGGCGGCGACCACACCGCGCCCTCCAGACGTTCCATCGCTCCGTTCGGAGCTCAGGGCCAGCCTCCTCCAGCCGAGCCCACGGAGCCTTTGGAGAAAGAACTTCCTGTTTTAAAGTGATTCTGCGCTGTCGTTTAAAGGGAAACTCGGCTTTTTTAACTTGCCGAAAACCGTCCCGGCCACCCACGTCTGTGGAGACAGCAGCTGCTGGGGGTGCGAGCCCTGTGTTTAGGTTACTCAGTGGGCCGTGTGCCCTGTGGTGCAGATAGTTGTACTCGTCAGACAGGCTCCCCTCACGCGAGTCAGTAAAACATAATCATTCTTTAAGAAAATTATAAGCCGTGTCAAACTCCAAAGACTGTCAGCCTGTAATAAGCTTACGTGGGCTAGGCTTAATAATCTTGCTTAAAGAGAGAAAATACCTTGGAAGAGCCTCGCGTTGGCCGAACCGAGGACGGACTCGGGAGGAACATCCAGCGGGATGCCCTGCACCAAGTTAAAATAGGTTTTACTCAGAAAATCCGCTCACAAAAGAGGCGCGGTGTTTGTGAAGGCGGCTGTGCCGTGCCTTCAGGCAGGGGCACTCGGAGGCTCAGGTGGATGGACACCTTTCCATGTGGAGCTATGCAGAATTCCCTCCGCCTCCGCTCGCTGCCCACGTTTCTCCACAGCACTGAACAGTGCTTGCTGTTTACCCTTAACACATCTCAGAATAAATTAAGTAAATTCTAGTTCCAGCAGAGATTAGTGACCCCACAGCCCCAGCCAAAAAGTGGTTTCAGCGTCTTAAAATCATTAATGTGCGTTGGTGTGCATTAAAAAGGCTTTGTAAGTAAGGTTTCAGAGGAGCATGGATAAGCCGTAAATGTCTCCTTGGCACCTGTGTGATAACCAAGGTACCCACACCACTGCAGGTTCTGGTCTTTTTTGAAACATTTATTAGGACTGTTTGTTTATTTAGTAGACTGCGTGTCCTGCAACTTTTCAAGACTTTTGAGTCCAGTCGCAGGGAGCTTTGGGACTACTGCTGCCAGGTGGGATGGTTCTGTGGAGTCAGCATGGAGTGACCAGGCAAAGGAGTGACACAGAAGCACGATGCTGATGGCAAGGAGTCTAATTTGACTTAATAACAAATAGCACTTCTAGGAAGTTTAGATATTTAAATTCTGAATACTGTAAAAACCAGTTTCTCACAAGGCAGGCTGTTCCTTGTGTCATCTTTCCACACCAGAAACCATAAATTTTTCCTTACATAAAACTGCCCTAAGAGTCCTTTCTGTTTTCTGTGCAGCCTTGAATTTTCTGTATAACCCCATGGACTTGAAGCAGAGTTGAAAGTAGAGAAAAAATTATAAAAGTTCAGCTCCTCTTAGATAATATATTGTAGAACGGTAGGAAGGAGAACTGACATTGTTCAGTGCACTTAGACTCTCAGTGTGACCAGTAGAACTACACTGGGCAATCTCATAACAGTATAGTCTAGACAGCTTGGAAGACATTTTCTACTCCTGTAAAGCTTGCTTAATGTGTAGACTGAACTTCAGGAAAGAAATTAGAGTTATCCCAGAAGTGCCAAGGCTCTTGCAAAGAGGAGGTATTTCCTAGGTCTGAAAGCAAACCTGCCTGTCTGCCTGCCTTCCTTTCTCATCAGTTGTTATTAATAAAATTATGCCTTACACACTGTGACATAAAGACCTCAACAGGAAGTGTGGGCAGCTCTCTACATCTTAATCTGTTGAGGGTAACAGAAATAGATTGCAGAATGATTGGGCTTGCACTCTGTGCCTGTGTTTGCTCGATCAGGTTGACAGCAGGGGCTTTATCTGTCTGGAGCCTTTTGGCACCACCAAAACAGTACAAAAGTTGTGAACACACTGTCCTGTCCCTGCGTGCAGTCATGTTGTTTTGTATCTCTCTGTTCAGCTTCCTTGTGTTTCTGAGGTACCAGATCTATTATGGTTACCCCCTGCAGACATACCTGGAATATCCTATCATCATTGCACAAGGTAATTTTCTTAAGCTGTGTTTTGGAAATGAAAAGGAGCTCATTCAGCCCTCCCAGGATCTGCAAGTAGGTACAGTACTCCACTACAGTGATGCTGGAGTTGGGGGGAGGAGGGAATGAACATCTCAAATAAAATTAAATTCTTATAATTTCATTAAAATAGATGGTCAGATAGAGGAGAAAGACCTAATTATTACACAGAGTTGCAGTGTAAGTGCATCCTTTATTTAGTGTCTCCACATGGGAGAGAAACATTTGAAACGCTCCAGACTCAGAGAAAAGCTACATTTTGGAGCTTGCAGTATTTTAGATATCGATCACATTTGAGAGACAAAATCTGTAAGAAAGGAGCTTCCATAGACGTGGTGCCCAGTGGAACTGTCTAGGATTGCATTTGGGCCCCTTTGGTCCCTCCTGTGACGAGCCATCTTTCATTTATTTCAGATGTCATTCTCCTTTTGTACATTCTGCGTTTCAATGGAAACATGAAACAAGCTTTGTTCTATGCAGTCATGTATCCTTTGAAATCTGGGAGGTTTGGGTTATGTGGCTTGTTTGGTAGTTCTTTGCATAGCAGCTATGTCATCATTTGTTTTGTGCTACTGTTGTAAATCATTTTCAGTCACCCCTTGCCATCATTCCACATGCACATGCTGATCTCTGGGATCACAGTAAAGTCGTGACAGGAAGTAAGCTTTGTATATAGCTCTGTTCTAGAAGGCTCCCAACTGATAAAGAGTAAACCCAGTTCTTAATTTACATCTTTTCTAGGGATGCAGAGTAGAAATGACAAATCTTTTTTCTGTGATTCTTACCTATGCAGGTTAATACTTGCTACAATGAAGACAGCAGTGTTTGTTTGGGTTTCTTTTTAAATAGGACTTGAGTTTAAATCTCAAGTGTTGTGCTTTGGAGCAGGTTTTGAGAAACTCCAGGCACTGTTCGGCCAAAGACAATGTGAAAAATAGGAACATTTAAGTGTTTCAAACAGGGCTCAATATGTTTTATCTAATGGATTTTATAGTCTATTACAAAGTTCCAATAAGATTATTTCCAGATGTTTAGAAATACCTAATTCCTCAGACAGTTTGAGAACTTTGTATCATAGAATTTTCACTGCTATGAAACTTAATGTTATATAAGATTCTGCGGGGGCTGGTACATGCTAACTCTGCACAAATGGATAATATACATTGCCATGGTAAGTGCTGCATGATTATTTGAAAGTAGGTCTTCAAATGAAATTAATTTCTTTCTGGAAGTCTTTATCAGTGAAATCTTTCCTTATATTTGTCCTTGGAATAAGCAAAATATTAGCTTTCATAGAACAACTAACCAGTTTTCAAATACAGCTGGTTCTCTCTTCTGTGAGTAGCTGGAAAAAAGCACTGGCAATAAAGACTCTGGTAAAAAAAAAAAAAGGTATGTTCTGAGGTGAAGTTGTTAATTGGTGGTGCCTTAATTAAAACTAGCAGATGCTTAAGATTTTGAAATTCTATTGCCACTTTAGTCCTAATGTCTAATCCCAACCAATAAACCTTTAACACAAGAGGAAGAGAATAGAGCATCAGTCAAAGTGTTTGAAACAGGGAACATGAAATATTTCTTTTTTCCCCCTTTAGTCCTACAATTTTGTAAGAAAAATGACATCTGATAATGCCTGCATAGGTTAAAGATGGTCTTTTCTCTTTCTAGCAGAAAAGGGAAAGTAAAAATGAGATGAACTAGAGTTGCTAATGCAAAAGATGATACAAATGGGGATAAAAGCTTCTAAGCCCAACTCCAATGCTTACTTGCAAGGGAAATCTGGGCATGGCACAAGTGCCTGTGTGGAGATCCTCACTACCTGGTATCTTTGCAAAATCCCCTTTAAAAGACTGAGAGTGAATAGTGCATTCCTGTTATTTTTTCCCTCCATTTGGACTAATTTTGCAAACATTCTTGTCAGTTTTCTCATTCCTTTATGGTTTGGTTTGCCAGACAGAATGGTAACAGATGGTCTGAATCAACCTTGCTGTTTAGACTACATCAGTCCCATTTTAGCTAACTTCCATAAACACTTCTGTGCAGCAGGTTGAGAAACTTGTTTTGTTTCTTTGCTTTTTATTGTATTTGCCTCTATCAAACATTTGCCAACAACAGCAGCAATTCTTGTGCTCTTTGAGCTTCTTGCTGGGCAGTAGCTCAGAAATCAGTCCCTTGTTTCTGGCGACTTCCAGGTTTTCCATAAGTAAGAACCAAAGCATTTGGGTTGCCAAATACTGCAAAAGTGTTGATTTTTTTTTTTCAATTCTAAATGAAAAAGCTAGTCCTGTTCAATGGCAGAGGCAGAGGTTCTTTCTCTTTTTTTTTCTCTGCTTTTCAGAATCTGTGCACGTTCATCAGTGCAGCCAGTAAGCTGGTTCAGCTGTGGTGTCTCTGGCAGATCAGAGATCCCGGACAAGTGAGCGCCTTGACCTGGAGTATGTCAGCATACACCTGTGCAAGTGAGCCATGGGCAGCTTGGTGGGAAGTACCGAGTTCTCCTAATGCCTCTTTCCATAGGTCTTTACTCAGTCATAGTAGGGAAAGCTCTTGCCTTAGTTTCCCTTAGTGCCGACTCCTGAGACTTGGATACCAGTCTCTTGAAAATAAGTTTTATCGATGACACCCATGATAAAAACCAATGACTTAAACCCCATATGAATATGGCCAAGGGAACCTGAGTTGAAATAACTGGTAGATTGTCTTTAGGAAGAAGAGATTTCCATATTCTAGGAGCTAATGAAATTACTAGATCCAGCATGAAAAGGTGCTCAAATTTGAGTTAGACCATCAGACAATGCTAATTTTGAAAAGTTATCTACAAATACACACTTAATGCTGAATACCTTTAACTCATGGCTACATGTAATTACATTTCTTGAATTTAAGAAATTAAAGAACAGCAAGAATTTAAGAACAGCGATTTGTGGAGTTCCTGTGGGGATTCCCTAGTGGTCTGCAGAAACAGTTCTACAGCTATTTGTCAGAAGTTCCTTTCTCATCTTCACAAAACCTGTTTAAAATATTCTCACTATAAAACACTGTGATGCTGGATCTATTTCCACATGAAAGTCAGTAATTAGAAGTTGTGGTATGTTTGCTGGAAAATGGCAATAAATTATATAAATGCTTTTAGTCTGCTGCTAATGTGAAATAATTAACATTCAGATCCATTGTGGGAAGGAAAACTGAATTCCCTGTATTTGCAGAAGGCTGAAGGCACACATGTGAACATTCACAGTGGTTAAGTCACACTAACTTGATTGTGGGTGTAGGTCACTGTCAACTACTGAAGGAGAGCCTGAACAGAAAGAAAAGCACTAACTTCTGATCACATCCAGTCTAGTGTGATAGATACAGATATAAACATTCTAATTATATCTGTGATTTCCTCATTAAAAAGACCTTTACTAATTTGTCATTCATCTTTGAGAACTCCAAAGCTAAAATAGTGAAATGTAGATGCAATAAAAGTGGGAATGTCTGTACAGTGTATATTTTCATGCAAGATTATCCTCTGCTGAACAATAGGTATTTCATAATTTTTTAAAAGTATAAATGTGTTACGTGTTCCACTAATCAGAATTCATTCAATTTACAGCAAGAATATTTACAACTGTAATGACTACAAATGATCTTGCAGGTGAGTAAAGTATGGAATTGCCTGCTTTTCCAAGGAAACAGCTGCCACAGTAGTTTTTAGCTGTTTTGTAAAACAGCTAAAACGTCTCAGAAGAACAAACCATGAACATAATGGGTTAGCAGGGGGAGGGAAGGAGTTACTGCCAAAAAAGTAGCGTGGGATTACAAATCAGGCAAACACATCCATTAAAAAAAAACAAAACAAACAAAAAACTGCTTACATTTACCACATGGTGCAACTGGTCTAAAAGACATTTTTTCAAAAGGCAAAAGCACATACGAAATTAATTCTGAAAATAGCAGAATGAAGCATTAAAAGTCTTTACTGATGTAGTAAAATACAACTTAAAAAATCTGTAGTGTAGTGAGCTTCCCAAAAAATGTTTCCTTTTCTTATTGAAGGCTTTGTGAATTAAAAAATTCTTCTAGAAAACCAAAGTTCAGCTTAGTACATGAATAGTTTTAGCCACAACATTCAGAAAGTTGATGGCGGGCTGAAAATGAAATAGTATGCTGGTAAGAAACTCACAAAAACTGGCTTAAAATATGTAATTTGCAGCTGATTTCATTATAAAGCAAATTTATTTAACAGCTTCTTAACATGCTAAGAAAACTGCAAGAGCTAGGGAGTGCAGCAGAATTTTGCAATAAATGGTTCAAAATTGAGACTTGGGGGATGCAAGAACAGTAACAAAATCCCTTTGTACTTCATCTGGTGGCTCCTTGTTCCTTTTTACTCAGCCCTCTGCAGCACAGCAAGGCCGTAGCTTTGCAAGCATTTCAAGCAGCTCTTTCACTGGAAAAGGAAGTCCTGTTTCAATCCCACATTTCCACCCCCATGGTTGCTGCTTTCTCTTTGCTGGAGTAAGGAGTTCATGGGGCCATGCTGTTAAGTGAGTCACCAAAAATCGGGCATAATGCACATACAGAAATGTAGTCAGGGTCAGGTACTGAGCCACTTCAGCTGCAGTGACACACACATGGAGGGGAAGTGAGAGGGTTCACTGCGGGCAGGGAGGAAACATCAGGAAAAGCTGTTTCTGAAAGTAAAGCTACTGTGTAAAATCCAGCATCATACACTTTGGAACATGGAAGAGAGACAGCAGCGAACATTGATGCTGTGGTGCTGTAATTGAAAATGTTTCCAGTTAACTTACAACACTGAACACATCCCCATCTGTCAGATATCACATACTTCTGAAACAAAGTTTTGTGTAGATTTCTGTGAATATTCCAGTTACCAAATGGACATTAGACATACCTACACTTCAAATTGTGGTCTCACAGGCAGAGGTAGTATGTCTATTATGGTTTTAGAAAAAGCTGTGTTAATCAAGATACTGAAAAAATTACTTTTTGTCAGTTGTCAGATTTTCTGTTATCCACATCTAACAGATGCAAGTATTCCCTGTCTCTCCAAAGTCATCTTAACAGATGGCACTAGAGAGTAATCCCTTTATTATAAATAACACATGTAACTATAAAGGACATGTGAGTTGTGACTCTGAGTTTAACTTTTGGTGTAAATATAAACATAAATTTATATGACGCTACTCACATTTGTACTATTACCTTGGTTTTATTACAAAAGAATTAAAGGTACTGCAATGTATTTTTTTCAGATATCTCTGAAAGTGATCAAGTGCTAAATGCACACTCAGAATTTCTGGGTTCCTGAACATGGTAGTTGAAACTAATTGGCTGAAAAGAGTAGCAGAATATGAACCAAGTTGTCTGTGCACCAGAGAAGGTTTACAAAACAACTTGTCCTCTGAAAATAACAGCAGTTGGTGTGGGGTTTTTTGTTGGTTTTGTTGTTGTGTTTTTTTTATTAATACTTACCTTTTTTTTTTTCCCTTTTAGTTCTCATCCGTTTCATAACCACGCTCATTCTCAATGTTTGGGTCACAGCCACAATCCTGTACTACAGGAAGACTAAAAAGACTGATTAGAAGACACACATCTGATTCATCAGACACACATGAAAAAAACCAAATGATACAATTAGGCTTAAAGAACAGAACAAAGGTTGAGGAAGCTCCCTCTTTCTCTCTCAAGCCTAATATTTACCCCTTAGCATACTTAAAATATGTAGAGTTCTTAGAGTATTTTCATGCTTACTTTCTTTTCGAAATAATTCTGGTAAGATACTTGATTTAAGCAGCGTATTTTTATTGGTCATTTCAGACAAGTTTCACTGATACCACATTTTCTCTGGACTTTTTTTACTACAACATATTTCATAATTAGATGTTTATATATTCTTGTATCACTGCATTACTTTCTGTTTACATATAAGCAGTTCAGTTATACATGATCAGTTTTGCACCAACATACCAGCTTGTCTTTCTGCTGCAAGACTCAAAAACCACAACAGATGTTTGTCTTTTTCGTGCAAGCAACTCGATTAGTTCAACATTAAATATCTGCATTTTAGGATGAAGAAAATCTGAGTCAAGGCCCAATCCAAAATAAGGTTCAAAATGTCATTTAATAAGTCACAATTCCAGTTGGGATTGTAGCACTTACATGCAACACTTAGATAGTACAAGTTAAACAGCTGATACAGGACACCCTTGGTCACTTTCTTCAGTATACCCAGTTTTTATTGGATAAGAGCAAAAACTCAACTATGAATTCTTCTTTTTCAACCTGAGCTCTCATTCACTGAACATACTGTTTTTGGGAATGTCAGAGATTAGAATATATGGGAATTAATGAAACTGTGACCAACAGTTAAAAAACGTGTTCAAGCAGAAGTTCCTGACCCAATATCCAGAATCCCCAAACAATCCGTGCTGACACGTGCACCTTGATGCATCTCAGCAGACTCATCTCCTGTGGTCATCAGTTTTTGGTGCTGCTGTTCTGTGGTTCATTAGTTTTTAGCCTGTCAGTGCTAAGTGTGTTTAAAAACATAGGCTTCACTTGAATTTTAACTTCAGAGATTCTAATCAATGCGTAATACTTAGAGTAAAATGAGGGAAAAGGGGATTTTGCCTTTGGAAGTACTGCCTTCACAACCAAAAGTTACATTAGTAATCACATAGCTTGCCTTCATTTCTCATTACATTCTCCAAAATGAAGACACGCCATTTCAAAAGGAATTCTCACAGTATTCTGTTGATTGGCATGTAAAAACCAAGGCACCCTGGATCCCGACACCCCTGAAAACTATGGGAAGACTGCACTGACTATATTTGAGGCAGGTTTTCTTTGCAACATGATAAATTGTGGGACTCCTGTGGAGGAACAGGATCTGCAAAAGCAGATGCTTTTGCCAGTGAACACTCAGCAGTCACACTGGGGCTTCACCATCAGCAGACAGCTGCTTTGTACACTCTTCACACTTTTAGAGGGGGATGGGGTGGGAATAGGTGTGTCTGTGGACAGAGATTTCATGTATCTCACATTATTGAGGGCAAGGCAAGTCAAAGATGAGCATTTTTTACTGCTCTCATAAAATATATAAATCTTTTTATGTTGGTTGAGAGATTAACTGTAAACATTCTGTTAGTGATTTTACTAAAGCTGTGTAAAGTATCTGAAGTGGTCTAAATGGTGGTAGGTGGCATGTGGTACATTTTCTAGGTGATATTAATAAATGTTATTCTTCAAGATTGATGTCATTTTTACAGTTAATTTGTATTGCATTTGATCTTTTATTCTGTTTCCATATATGGAGAGAAAATGAAATATTCATTACAGGTTATAAATGTATTTCACCGTAATAATTTGAAGCATCAGAGTGAATATTAAGCTGTCAAATGCTAAAGAGCTCTGTCATCTTAAAATGAAAAAAAGGTACTTTTTTTTTAATTAAAGCCTCTTCTTAATAGAGAAAGATTTGTATGGGGTTCAAACCCTCTCTGTTATTGACATCTTTCATCCTCCTGAGTGATGCTGTAGCGTCATTTTTGGTTTGAGAATCGGCACCTCAATTTGGTTTTTTTAATCATAAAATGCTGAAAATGCATTTTAAAAAGTTCTTAATAGGTTACTTAATGTATTTTGAAAAAAATCACCTTACAAGCCTGTGTGAAAAAAAACCAAAAGACTGAGGAAAAGAAACAAAGCTGGGTAATTCAAGAGCTAAGGTAAAGTAATTTTGTGGACTTGGAAAGCTGGACCATGAGTTCTCATTCAAGCTGCAAGAGATCTGGATCAAATCATAAAGTAGCAGTAAATAGTTTTACACACTCTTTTTTCCTCCCAGAGAGTAATTTCTTTCATAAGCAGATGGACATTCAAGTTCCAGGCAAGCCCCACAAAAGTGCAGACCCTGTGTTTTCCAGTACATACAGCATAATCTTCTCAGTGGCTGGATTAGAGGCAGCAGCTTTAGACAAGATACACAGGGAAGATAAATCTTGTTAAACTTGTCATTCATCAGTATCAGGGCAGACACAAGTTTGCTGCATAATGCAAAGGCAGGCAGGGAAAGCTGCTTGGATTTATTGCAAGTGGGTATAAGCCAGTGAGCCACAGGACTGGAAGTAATACAGCTCCATTCACAGATGCTGTAGAGTGTGGAATTACACACTCCATGTGTAATTGCACCCGTTCACAACATGCTCACAGGGTAACACAGCCTGTCCTGTCCTGGCTGACAAAGTGGGGGTCCTGTCGGGGCTTTCAAAAAGTTTGAGTTTCCTTGCCTGTGAAAAGACAAGATCTGAACTCCAGTACCATCCACTGAGTAACTCCAAATATCTCCAGCTGTGGATAAGAACTGTGACTCTGCATTTGGCAACAGGTAAGCTACAGGCTCACTTTAACTGCATGAGAGAAAACATTTACCATGAGATTTATTATCCAGGGAAAGGGATGAGGATGTGATTCCAGATACAGCAGGTTGCAGGTCTGTGAGGATGTGGACAGTGGATATGTGCATAGTTTACTTTTCCTGAATTATTCCCAGTAAACAAGAACACCAAACACACATGCAAAACCACCCTCTCCCCCACCCGATGGGCCTCCCTAACTCACGGCATTTTGTGCACAGTGAAACTACGTGGACACAGATGTGTTTCTTTGTGCTACTCTAATCCAGTAAAGGATGCTATTGCTTGCACGGCTCAGTCCCTGTCCCTGCCTGACCCCCGAGCCTCTTTCACCGCCTTATGCTGTGCAACGTAGCTGCTCCCTTATCCTGGCTCTGCTAATCTATCAGGACAGGAGAGAAAGGCGTGGGGTGGGGAGGCAGCAGCACCTCCCAACTGCTGCAGCTCCAAAGCTGGATTTTAGTGCAGTTTGACTCTGGAGAACGTAGTTCACAATTAGCTGAACGGTCCCACTCAGCTTACAACTTGTAGAACGGCTTCATCCACTTCTTTAAATGAGATATCCTCCAGCAATCATTATCCATTTAGGGACTTATGTAATGGCGGGGGAGGAGGGAGAAATTAACAGTTGAGAGCCTGCAGGAGGAACTAGTATAAATTAAAAGCTACACAGATTTGGAGATCAACTCAAATGAGGTAGTTCCCCAACCATGTACTTTATTTTCTCTGATGATAAATAATAATTATTTCCCTCCATATTCTCCTCAGGCTGGTTTGTTGCACTCCCATCCAAATTCTTTGATACTTGAAATTCATATTTATGTATGAAGCAGAACATGAAATGTTGCCTTCATCATTAATAGTCTAAGGATGTCTCAGTCTGGAAGGTGAGGAAGCTGAAAAAAACCCATTAAAATAACATTTTAGTAAGTTCTTGGTTTGTATTGAATTTTGCTTGTTTTGGAGCCAGAGTTCTCCAGGATACTTGAGAGTTCTCATAGGTGACAGCTGAGGTCAAATAGGTGTCTGGGAGCCACAATAAACTTCACCCTAATAACCTGGCAGCTCATCACTTGTGATGGATCCAATTGCAAGACCTTGGCAGTCTCACAGTCCTGAGTCCTGACAGACCTCAGGTGTTTCCTGCCTGATGGCAAGACACACTCAGACATTTTAAAAGTTAAAGATGCCAGCTGTTCCATTCTACATTGGAAGTGATTTGGGGCAGACATCATCTCTCTCTCAAAAAAAAAAAATCCAGTCTTTGTATCAGGGGTAAAATAAGAGTCTTTTTAAATTATGCTTTTGATGAAATTTAATTGGGGATACCTGAAGGACAGTTTAAATCATTGTCACAATTTTCGCCTTGTTTTGTTTCATATTTCAGTCTTTAATTGTCAGTGGCCCAAACAAGTATTTCTGCGCATCATGTTGGTATCACTGACTCACAGGGAGGGAACTTTTAAAAGGATAGACATTTTATCTGTCAAGTATTCTGGAAACTGATGTAAAGAACAGAACCTGCACTAGCCTAAAATGTGGCAAGAAAAGTTAGCTAATGATGATTCTGATTCAAACTGAATAGTAACATGGCTCCATGCTGAAAATCAATTCTACTTACCCCCTTACTGTAATTGCAAGTCACCAGCACATATGCCTGCTCTGGGGTGTACAAGAATTCTGCTTTGGAATTTGGAGGCTTTGGCCAGCAGTACCAAGATGCTGACCTGTCTCATATTATACCAAAATCGTAAATGGAAGAGGATCCATCCTATGCATCAATGTACCCTCTGTCATGTAAATCATGACTCTAACACAGCATGAATCAAGCTTGTGTAAAGTATATTTTAAGTACCCAATTACTGTAAAGAAATTCTTTCACCTTTGAGCAACTGACTACATAGAGATTCCACTGGCCTGACTTTCAAGAGAGTGACTTATCTTGGAAGAACTAATTTTTTTCCATGAAATGCCCTGTCAGCACAGCTTAGAGTCCTCATGGACTCTCTGACCTCAAGGATATTTTCCTCTCTCAGCTTTGTTGTTTTTTGTTAAGCTTGTATGTTTGCCCACCCTCCAGTAATACAACTCCCATTGCTGTAGCTCTAAACAGTACAGGAAACACACAGGGGAGCCTCCTTGTTGTAGTTATCCAGGCCTTCCATGGCTCCTGAGGGGGGTGATAACTACACAGATCCCAATGAATCTGTTTGCCCCCAGGACATGAGGGCTGTAATATGCTGGACAAAAGCATGCAGACACATGAGGCCATGGGATCCAGCAAATAAATGCCAAGTCCTGAAGCTGCAGCCAGACCTGCACCCAGCTGCAAGATCTGCTTCAAGAGCCTATTGGAAAATGAAACACAGCTGAGGCAAGAGACAACACCAGGGCAAGCAGACATGAAACAGGGCTCAGACAGAGGGGCTCCTGGCTCCTTCAGCTTTAGACCAGTTAAGGTATTTAGTATCTTGGATACCTCCAAAAAAGTTTCCACCAGTTCACTTGCTAGTAAAAAGTAGCACATATCCAAGGCAATTCAGTGCCTGAAGTCTAAGCAGTTGGTGATCCAAAGGAAAAAAGGAGGACTGGCAGTGGTCTCACAAGCCTGATGTACTTACTGGGTGGCCATAGTTACTAAGTGGTGCAGCAGCATCCCTGGGCAAAAACACCCCAAAGAACAATGACAAATGACAAGAACTGGATTACCTATGAGACTGCTGGTACATGACAATGTAAGACTATGAATATAAGCAGGCTCACATCTCTGAACAAACACTGAAGGCCTAGACCTCAAAATAGGGTGACAGGACTGAAGCATCACATGCTTTCACAGCCAAGACAACTGCATTTAAACATAATAGCTCCTCCAACAACCAAATAAGGGCTGCGGGAACATGAAACTACTACCCTCTCTTTTCAGGGTGATGATGTGTCTTTCCAGATTTCTTTAAGGTATGTAACTACCTACATTTATAACTTTGAAATTTTGCTACATTTCATCATGACTTTCATTTTGAAAGGTCACTTTAATCCTCGAGCTTCTGTAAGATTCTTGGAGCAAAAGCAGCTGTGGTCAAATCCAAGGCTTCACTCGTGGAATAGCAAGTAGTGGTGTGTCTTTTTTACCTTTATAAAACAATGCTTCCTTCCTACAAAGAAGCAAGATTCCAAACCCCAACCTTCATTAATAAGGCCTGGAAAATACCACCCCTGGGCCAATAAATTGCATTTCCTCTGCATCCCCACTTCCTGAAGCTATGATTTTACAGTGAGCTTTTCCATTTACTGTAGCAGTTTCTGGGGAGAACTAGGCTCAATGTGTTAAGACATGGTGCTCTTTTAAGTCACATACATCTCAGTAGACTCATCTTATTTATCAGATGAGAATACCTGAATATACTCCTGCCCACTTTATAGCCAACTTCAACAAAGAAAATGAATTAGTTTCAGAACTAGTTTTCATCAACATCTTTTACGGAAATCCCAAAGAAGACTCCTTCCCACTCTCATGAGGGATACTTAAAAGCAGTAGGCAAAACTCCACGATCCTTGGGATGCCGATAAAACCCTAAGTGGTTTAGAAGATCATCTTAAAAAAAAAATAATGTCTTCAATTCAAAGTGTGCTGTGTGCAGAGATGACAGTCCATAAAAAACTGTAATGCACAGAACAGGCACCAAGACTGTCAGAGTTCAAGGAGTGTTTGGATGACGCTCTTAGTCATATGGTTTAGTTTTAGGTGGGCCTGTGAGGAGCAGGGTGGTGGACTTGACGATTCTTATGGGTCCCTTCCAACTTCAGACAGTCTCTGATTCTATGAAAAAATAAACAAATCCTTATTTTAACATGAATGCCAAGGCAAACTATGCAGGAATGCAAAAGAGACTGAAATACTCCAGTTCACTGAAGTGGACCATGTAGCGTTATGTTCTCTTGCCTCAGAAACNAAGTCCTACTTTGACTCTGTGTCACATTTTGGTTACAGCATCAACCATGCTCAGAAGCACAAGAACCAGAGTTTTCCTCTAGTAAAAGCAGAAGTGGTGCTGGATTGCTGGCAGTGCTGGGAGGGGCTGCACTTTGGCAGGAACCACTAAAAGTACACAGTTGCAGCACACAACTAGGACAGAAGTGGAAATCTCCTTGTAGAAAGGTCATTCTGACAAGTGACATGGTAACTGGTGGGGTCTTCCTATCCAGCTTGCTGTGCTGGTCAGCTCTTGGATTGGGAACTTCCTTACAAGTGTCTTGAGCTCCAAGTTTAACCCCTGATTTTTCTAGAAGGTTAATCTGCAGCTTGGCTATACTACTTGTTTACTCTCATGAAACAAAAGGACTTGCAATGAGAGAATTTTGTACAGATAAATCATTCAGGCCATAAAAACATCCTGTTTGCTGGGACAACCCTGTTACAAAAAGAAAGTGTTTAAACATCAGTGACTTTCACGACAAGTACTCCTTAGTTCATGAATATGCCCTTCTCTCAAAAATGTTAAAAGGTCACCACTGGACAATAAGGAAACAAGACAATCTCCAGGAACTGGCATTTAAGAGTTCTTTGTGCTAAGTGAGAAGAACAGAAGAGCAGCTCTGCCATTTGTGTCCTGGGTACAAATCAAGGTTCGTGCACATCATACTGCTGGCCTTGAGGAACCTGTGCTAAGTCAGCCCTGCTCTGAGGCAGAGGTCAGAGCACAGGACCTCCAGTGCTCCCTCTCATCCCATATTGCTCTACAACACCATCTCAATACAGTCTGCTGTATATATAGCTAATAACTACTTGTACAAGCACAGAATGTGTGAACTGTGGCTAGTAAATACTATAATATAGTACATTTCCTGAAATGTCAGGCTTAACAGGGCCCCAGAGATTCACAGTAAATGAGGGCAAGCCAGGGAGAGAAAGTGCAATAAATCCAGCCCCAGCAATGGAAGAACTGCCAAACAGCTCCCTTGGAGTCTGTGCTTCCTCCACACAGGCTTTGCCCTTGCCTTCCCATATCTGCCGCAGTAGTTGCCTCTATATTTAAATATTTCAATTAATTACCAGCTTCTCAAGTTCAGGAACTATTTTACCTTACTCAAATAGTTTATTTAAAAATATATATATAATATTCTCCAATTCAGAAAAGGATAGAACTTCCCACAATGTAACATTTTTTTTTTATATATATATATAAAATATTTATGCATTCAGTGAATGGAAACAGTTTTACTGTATACATTTTTAATGTTGTTCTCTATGCATATCTGCATTACCTAAAAATATACCGTACTTCTGTAAATCAAAACAAGCAGGGAAAGAACACTGTAGCTGTGTGCTGGGTTACAATATCTAACCAAAATGATATGAAAGTTTTAGTTTTGAATTTAAGAACTCACAAACATTTTACTTTGTGAGTGCATAAATAGAAGACAATACATTCTGGCTCNTTTATATATATAAAGAGACCAAATAGGAGACTACATTTTTTACTGTCAATATGTTTAACATCGCATACTGTAGTTGTATAAAACATGCATTTTCTGGGATAATTATGAACACATCATGAATGAGCCCACATAAATTATGTTTTTTGTACAACTCCAAGTTAAAAAAAAAAGTCAGATTAAGTGCCTCTGAGGCCCTTTCTTCCCAGCTGTCAGTTCTCAAAACACACTACTGAAATATATATCTATGCCTACAGCTATGTGCTAGAGAACCAGATTAAAACTTTAAAATACATCTACAGTATGTTTTACTTTTCTTAAAGTTTGTGACAGTCCTTGGATATTGTGTTGTGAAATGTAAAAATAGTCACAGATTCTTTTTTTTTCCAGAAATAAAAAACACATCTAGGAGAGTATGCAAAAACAAGGCAAAATGAAGTTTCATAGCACTTAATGAGGGTTAATATATGTCAATAACTAGTATTGAGGTTTGTAAAAAGGGCTGGATGAGCAGTTACATGTACAAGCAAATGGTCTAGTAATTCCAATGCTCTCAGACATTGTTTCTGTAACCAACACTTCTCCACCCTTAAAACCAGTCGATATACATTCAAAATAGGCTGACATTGATATACTTACTAGGTGTAAAAATAGTGCACTATTTTTTCTGCCACAAAGCAAAATTGCATCCTAAGAGCTGGTAAACTTTCTTTTTCCTTAAATAGAAAGAATGGGCAAAAAAAACTTGAAAAAAATTTAAATTAAGGCAATTAGACAGGTAAAACAGGACTGCCCATGATGACGTATAGCTGAAACTAGTATATACTTCAAACCTATACTAGCTGCTGAACACTGACATGCAGCTTCTGATAGACGTGTATGAATGATATAAACTTCAACATTATGGCTTTATACAAGTGCATAGTTGCAACTGCAATAAGTAACGGTATCTGATTAATAAGCATAAAAAAATAAAGTGGAAAGATTTTTAAAACCCTCTTGCAGTATTACAGTACAATATATATACACAGTATAATGGTCACTTCTTACAGATGCAGTCTATATCACTATGGTGGATCTTCCTCCAGTTCTACTTGCAGACGTGCTGGTGGCATCTTCAGGAAAGCTGGAAAGTCAGTTTCTTCCATTTTAATATTCATTCTTCTTGATCCTTTTATGAAATGTAGTGTATCTGTCTTGCCAAGAAAGCTTTTGTGGAACAGAGTTTAAAAGGTTACCTATCATATCCTTTTGCTATTTACCAACCATTCCTCAATTGATCAGTCACTCGGAAGAATACAGGAAAACCCTCAGAGATTAGTAATTTATATTGCAGCAAAAATGTAAACCTCTGATATATATAGCACAATCTCTCAGGAAAATATATATTTTTAATATATTTTGGGATATGTTTCAGTCTTGCTGTAACGGGAAGAAAATGATCACCTTGAACTGTGTCTGCATTCACGGAAAGCAGTTAGCTGAAAAACAAGCAGGAAGTCTGGTCAGTAAATGCAACAAATGTAAAACTGACAAAAATATACTTCTTCAAAGTCTTCACCTAAAAGGGGTGCATCATCATACTTGAGAGAAACGCCATTCCTTGGCATCCCACAGCATTGTTACTTAAGTATAGGACATCCTTATGCAATATAATCTCCAATCAATTAAACCCCCTTGTGATATATGAGGGTACAATATGCACAATGCAATAGTCACTTCTAAAAGATTAGTGATTTGTAAGATTTTAACACATAAAGATGCAATATATTTCATTAATGTAGTGCCTATTACTGTGAACACTAAGCCAGTTAAATTCTACAGGAGCTGGTATCTCAGTTCCCTGAGCACTGAGCTGAGGTGCAGCCCCTGTGCTGCTGCCACCACCCCTCCTTTTATATGGCTGAGACACACCTCATGTACTATTTAAAAAAATTCTTAGGCATTTCACATTTAGAGGTTTTTTCTGTGTAAATGCAAGATTGCATCAATGTGTAAAATAATTAAACACTGAGATCTATCGAATAGGTAACACTATTTCCAGTACATTCTCAGTTAAGCCATGGGACAAATTAGATCACTACAATGGCCAGATCTTCTCTAAAGCAGTCAAGGAAACCACATCACAGAAGCTGCAAAGCCCATTTGTTTACACAGTTTTCAAATGCATGGTTAGGTACCAGAGAGCACAGCACTGCAAAGGAATGCCAAGTCAAATTCACTTCAGAACACAAGTAGAAAAGCAAAATGCAGAACTCCAGTGATTTCATGTCTGCTAGCCATAGACAAGTCAGTTCATATTAAAAGATTAAAAATTAAAAGTATTTGCAAATGCTAAGTCTATTTCAGCTAAACATCCAACTGCTACCATCTCCCTTTTATCCTGCAAATACTCTCTGATGATATTAGCAGTATTAGCATTATAGATGAGCAATGACTCTGACAACAGCAGGGTTTTTTTCAGGCAGGCAGACATGAATTTTGGGAAAAAAAAAAATAATATCTAAAATTAGAAAAATAAAAACACTGACAAAGGCAACAACTTGTTTTAATGAAAATGTCTCCTCTAAAAGTTCAACACCATAAACAGAATCTCATTTTTACTGTTTAAAATATTAAAATGAGATCTTGTATTTTCTCTGCTGTGAGAAACAAAATCCAACATAGCATGCTGTATTTAAAGGCAAACAAATCCATTCCTCTCTATTTAGATTTACCCCTTATACTTCTTCAGAAATCAAAAACATCGTCATCATCACCATCAATATCATCAACATCATCAAATGACCAATCCCAGTCCTTAAATGCCAGATCAAGTAATCTGCAACAGGAGGGTTTGATGTTTAATGAGTGTCACACTTCTATGAAAGATTTCCAAATTCCTTTTGTTACCATTAAAACTTTTTAACTAAAAGACTATTTAAGGTAGGTGAGTTTGTTCCTTTGCTTATGATGGAATATGAAGATTCAGTTAGTGTTCATGTAAGCCAGGAACATCGTATTCATTGAAAATTCATCTCAAAAATCATTCAATTCAATATAGAACACTTACCCATATTGATTTTTTCCCCCTAAAATTTCAGTAGGAAAGACCATTATGTACATTTAATAAATCAGCTGCTTTCTGTTTTGCTGGTGTTCTTGCTGACTGAGGTGGTTTTATGCTTTCCTTCTAATCCCTTTCCAGACAACAATGTAAACCTAACAATTTTTCCAATAAAATGAAGTAATTTCAATTGCTGAACAGAACATTGAATAAGACAGCTTCATCTGAAGGTACAAAATACAACAGGATTTTACTGTATCCCAAATACAGGGTGATTGCACTATACAGCTATTCTGTAGCTCATTATTTAAAGCTAAGCAATGCTAAAAAAGAGGATGTATCAACTTGTCCTCTAGGCCTGCTGTCTGTGCTCCTTCTATGGTCACTGTAGAACAAAGAAAGCAAGCGAGGCAAACTCTGTCAGCAAATGAGTCATTTTACTTATCTGAGACATTTGTTTTGGGATGGGATGAATCACTGTCTGGAAGCATTCATCTCTTTCTGTTGTTATTGAAGGATCTTACACAAATGTTTTAATCACTGCTTTAAACAAAATGGGTTTCAGAGGAATTTGAATTTTCAGGTTTTAAAGACTTAAACTATTTAAACCTTTAAATGTGATATAGCCCTGAAAAGGCTCAATATTCCTTTGTTGTATGAACTGCAGCTATAAAACTTAAAGAATTTATTAGAAATTAAAATATATTACAGTTGGGGTTTCTTCACTCTGAAATTATTCTTTTGGCAAGATCCAGCGGATGGCTAAGCAGAAATTATATGGTCTGTATGAAAAACTGGTTTGCCCTTTCTTAAATCATCATGAAGAACAAGAGCCATGAAAACCTTGGAGAAACAATCACTGTGTGAAATTCCTAGGAGAGAGACAGTATTTTTAGGACCATGCAGCTTGGAAGAGATCTCAGGAGTTTCCAGCCCACCTTCCTGCTCAAAGCAGCTACAAGGCCAGGTGTTCAGACCTTGTTCTGTCAGGGTTTGAAAGCCTCCAGGGATGGAGCCTGTCCAGCCTCACCGGCCTGCCCCCCTGTATTGGCTTTTCCTTCTATCCAGATGGAATGCCTCTTGGTTCAAGTGAGCCCCTTCCTTGTTCCTCGCCCTCGCACCATGCAGCATTGAAGAGCCTGGCTCTGTCTCTTGGATATCCTCCCCACAGGCTGGGGCAGATTCCTATGACAGTCCCTGGAGATGTCCTTCATCCGAGTAGAACAAGCCCAGCTCCCTCAGGCATCTGCTCTGACCATGCTGGTGGCCCCTGCTTGGTTCTTCCCCAGTGTGTTGATGTCTGGCTGGAATTTGGGGGCCGAAATGCAGAGGCAGTATCTTGCTGCAGACTATGAAGTGAATGGAGGGGGATAATCTCTTCCCTCAAGTTATCAGGCTGTGCCCCAGAGCCTGCCTTGCCAGGGCCCACTGCTGTCCCCAGCCACTCAGTCCCCAGATCTAACTGGCAACTTAATAAAGTTCATAAAGGAAAAATAATTATTTCATATAGTAAGCCCTTCCACAAAAGTCTCACAGAAGCACCAGTCAGATATAAATTTGCTATAGCAAATTACAGTGATTTATGAATACATGGTTTCTGGTTAAAGGTGTTTAAATCCATAAAAATTTCCACTGGTTTGACAAACCTGCATTAGTAAGGTGATAAGTGATATGACCTTAGAGAACTACACTTTTCATCTTTTCATGTCAGGTGCATTTGCAAAGTTAACTTAGAAACTTTAACTGAAAATGGTTTACACACAAAAACACTCATTCTCCTCCTTTTTCTGCCAGAATGGTAGAGTATAAACTGTGTTATGAAAGCATTTTGTACAAAAGGTCATGAAGATTGAAGAAAGGGAAGGAGAAAAATTATTTTCAGAACATCTAGGAATACCTATTGAAAAAGAATCAGAATTTATAATATACCTTTATATGTTAACAGAAAGAAACATACTAACACTTCTAAATTAGATTGTAAACACTATGCAGAAGAAAAGCATTCTGCTTGTCCTCCTGGTTGTCATTAATGTTTCCTGGATTCATGTTTCAATTCTATCATTGGTATTTTGGTTAGTTTTGCACAAAGAAACTCTTCAATAATTGGTCCCTAAAGAGTGATTAAAAACCTTTTTCCTTCATCATGATAATTTAAAAAATCTGTTAATCTAAAATACAAATTATGAAGTCTAACTCTTTTAAATATGGAAATTAAATCACTAAATATTAGACTGTATGAAAGTTAGGGAAGTGAAATTAATTACTTTTAGTCCTTTCACTATGTATTTCCACCCATGAAAATACCAATATTTGTTTCAGATCTAACTCTTCACAGCGTAAGAATGTTTTGGGGTAACAGCTGCATCACAGCAAGAGCCCACTTCCCTGCATCCCCCACTGTAACTCTGGCAAGTCACCCAACCTAGTCCTCACCCAGCCAAGACGAGATACTGGTGCCAGTCTGGTCACAGAAACAAGGACAGCAACCCTGTCTAGTCACTGACAAATTACCTCTCTGGGGAAAAATGTTAAGCCTTTGCTGAACTGTCCATTGCTGCTGGAATACCACAATGAACATAACTCATATCAACCTTTTCACATGCTGCCAGCAACTGGGGACTGACAGAAGCACATCTTAGCTAGTGCTGCAGGTGATGAAAAAAGCAAACTGGAAAAAACCCCTGAAATTCTGTATTATGCAATCACATAAATGCTACTTGCAGAATGCTCTCACTTCCGCAGTACAGTAGGATTTTGTTCTTTAAAGATGATTGTGACAGATTAGATTTTTTTTTTCCCAAATCAGAAGAACTTGATAAGACTATTCTTTTAGGAATCATGAGACATGAGCATGAGTCCTTCTAGGCTGAATAAGGAATTGAATCAAATTCTCACCCTCTGGGTAAGTTACTTGACCAAAGTGTGACCTTCCACCTCCCATCTTCCTGCTCTCTTTCAAAAAGCACAAGTGATGCTCAGACAGGTGCTTGTCATACAGCAACAGGCTCCACTGTGGAACCCGTGTGGGCAGAGACTCATCTGCACCAGCTTTTCACTGCAGATGTCTAAGAGCATACTGCGTGCTCCTTGTGTACACTAGGACATGAATCCTGAAAAAACTCTTCCTAAACATCAACTGTAAATGGAGTCAGACATAGGAATATGTACATTTGGTCAAATTAAACACACATTAACATACAAATCCCCGATGAAATGTCTTAGTTTAGAGGAGGGCAGGAATTCAAACACAGGCCTCAAAACCAAGCAGTAGAAATAAAGTAGATGTAGAGATTTTGTTACATGTAAGGCCTTCTACACTGTTTTTGAAGGCACCTAATTCTCTCCAAGGTTCATTACAACCACAAACACCTAACATCATTGCTCAACATCAGGTACAGTAGTGGCCACCATAAAAATTTCTAAACTTTTTTTTTTAATTTTTAAGTTAAACTAAATCTTCACACCTCTTCTCACTGACTCTCTGCCTAGTTAAATCCCATTTTCCCTTCCCCAGTTCACTGGAACTATTAGGCCACAAATGACAGTACAAGTTCTGCCTGTTACAGATAAGAGCAATAGGATGCAGTATCAATATGGCAGGGTTAATTAACAGGTAGTGCAAGGTCCTTCAAAAAAGGGAATAAACGTGGTGGCTCTTCTTATAACTTAACTGAGATTTATAGAAGTCTACATGCTAGATCACGTCACTAGTCAACAACATTTGTGGTCAATTATTCTTATCAACATATATGACATTAATTATAGTAAAATGTTTAAAGCAATAAATTAAATAGCAGCCCTTGTGTCACCTTGGTTTGTTTGGAGGAAGCTGTCGACTTGGTCGTCTGATGGACTGGTTTGGCTGTACCTTCATGGAAGTTCTGGGAGAAGATCGAGCAAAGGGATCTGGTGCTGGAGGCTTCTTGGGTATTTTTTTCACCAGTCGGCTCACCCATTTTTGCTGTTCTTCTGTAGAATTAGCTAACAGTAGTAGATTCTTTGCCGTAGAAATATCATAGTACACTGTAATAAGATTTTTTAAAATAAAAATGAATATTGTTATTATTCTAAACATGTCCCCACATCAAAAATTAGTTACCATACTCTCAGTCAATACAGAGAAATCAGCAGAAAAATAAAAAAAGAAATGAACCATATTTTGCCCAAACAGAGTTTCCTTGCTGCTGACAGTGCCTCCTCCTTATATTTAGAGAGTAACAACTTAGTACTAGGGAAGATACCCACACAGAAAAACACAAAGGTAACGCTAAGAGGTGTGCCTGAGCCCAAGAAATTATGTAACGTTGAGCCACAAGGCAAGGAGTAACCTTCACCAAATGTCATCCCTTCCTTAACATGCACTAACACTATTGTTTCCCACAGCAAAGAGCACACCACCGCCACACTTGACTGCTGGAGGCTGACAACACAACAGGCAAGGACTATCATGGCCACATGCCATTAACTCACAGCAGTGAGTGATCCTCATGGAGACACCTTTAGAAAGGTGTTCATGGCTACATATGACTAAAAGAAAAACTGACCTGTTTACATTTAGTTGGTGTCAGACCATTACTAGAATCCTCTGATCTATTAGAATGCCTTGTGACTCCAACACTATATGCATGTTCAAATACTTTGCTATTTACCTTTGCAAGGCGCTATAATCTCTTCCTTTTTATCCATGTGATCTTTGTGACATTTGATGTGGCAGCGGCGACATTCCAGAGCAGGAGGAGGTTTAAACATATGCCACAGTGGCTTCATACAAGCTTCACAATTGGTTGGAAAGTGGTAAAGAGTAGGTATAAACTCATGTCCTTTGTGACAAATGTAATTTGACTTCTCTCCCATGGGCTCCACAGGAAATTCCTGTTCCTTTTTGCTCTCTCCTTCATTAGCATATAGAATCTAGAATCAAAACAAAATAATCTTGGTATTCCTAGATGACAAATGTAAATTCAGAGTCATTACCTAAGCAGAAAGATTGAAGAATTTCACTAGAAGCGATTTTTCAACAATTTTTTAGTAAATATTTTACTAGACAATATTTTTGGCAATCTGTGAGATACCGTGTCTGTTACACTAGAAACATTAATTTATTAATTAATACCTGGAATATCCTAGGAATTTCCTTGGAATCTGCTCTGTACACATCAGTCTGAGTGACTGGTCGGACATGGAAGAGTTTGCTATAGGAAATTATTTCAATAAAGGAAAGAATTAATGTTACCAAAATGATAAATTTAAATTGACAGATTAAGTTAGGATACAACATACATTAAACTTAGAGCCATTAAAGATTCATCAGTATAAATTTCTAATCACTTCATCGAATCCTGTCTTTCAACCCTGCACATGAACTCCTAAGAATCCTAAATAGAAAGAAGTCACAAGCACCCAGCTACATTTGAGAAAAAAATTACAACACTGAAAAAAACACCATCATGTGACTTTAATGATTGCTGGCAGTTTTCTAACCCAATCTTCTCCCCACACTCCAACTTCTGAATAGACACTCTGCATTTATTAAGAAAATAAGTAAATTAACCATACAACCCACCTGTTAAGGACATGTTGTAAGAGAAAATATATGAACACTGAAAATTACAGCTTCTCTGCTACAGTTCTTCAAACATGTTTTGCTCCCATGCATATGTGAGGGAAGTGTAGCTGAGGTAGTGGGAGCAGTTCAGTTACATCGGGGCTCAGTGGAGCTCCCTAGACCAGTCTGAGCACCACACTTGCTGCTGCTGCTGCACCAGTGCCTACAGCAAACACAACTCCTTCCCACAGAGGGTACCTAAGGGCCCAGCTCTGTAGTCCAAATTGAAAAAAGTAATGCCCCCTGTGACATTATGATCACAGACAGGACCTCAAAATGCCTTTGGTCACTGTCTTTCCAACAAAGTTCACCTGCAAATCAGAAAAAGGAATCACACATGGCAATACTTACTCTATGTCCAATACCATATAGGGATTAGATTGCTCTTTATCTTGTTCGCTGTCATAGAACAGGATCTTCTTACTGCTTACAATTACATACTGTTAGGAGACAGAAAAGGATAAAATATATGTTTTAATCCAGCTCATCAGAGAGGTCAAAGATGGCACAGCAATAATCACAGATGTTGCACCAATATTTTTCTGTAATTTTATTAAATGGTACCTAAACGGACAATAGCACTACTGTATGCAAAGTCCATGATTTGCCAAGAAATTCACTGCACAACAAACAGAATTCTGATTACCTGATAAATCAGTTTAGATTATTGATACTCAAATAGATCCAAGGATCTACAAAGAGGAGTCTGGAAGAAAGTAAGATAAAAGCTCTTCCTTTCTATTTTATTGATTTAATTTTCACTTGGACTGGTAGAGAGGGTAACTGTCATCTTATGATGCCTATTTCATGAGTCACAATTGATAGGAATTATACTTAAAAAGATCACTATTATACTCACCAGAATAGCCACCAATGTTCACTAAAAAGCTAATTACCTAGATGTTCTATTTCCAAAATTTTGCCTTGAATTAACAGTACGACTGAGCAGTAAGCAAACTCATATGAAAATGTGTATGTTATGTTTTGGACAAAAACCCATTAAAGAGGGTTTACTGAGAAGCAGTAAACAAATGAAGGCTGCACAAGGCAGATAAGTAGTTGTTAGTTTTACCTCCCAAATAAAGAATTTGTCAAAGGCAAATGTTTCCAGACTCTGCTGAATTCCAACTACGTAATACTGCTGGGAATGCTTATGGCTGCATGTATGAATGTTTGAGGATCATGAATGACAGTTCTTACCTCTGCCTGGACAAACAAGTGTCTTAACCTATTAAAACTCTCTTAAGCTGCTCCTCTTAAAGGTAGCTATACTAGATAACATATTTTATACATTCAAGTAATGAGAGAACACTTATTAAAAAAAAATTGAAGTGTTGAAAATTTGAAGTAAGTTTAAAATCCAGACTATGCATGAAGCAAGATCATATATCTGGTTTTCTTACCTTTTTAACCCATCCAAATTTTTTAGTGTTATTTCTAACAGGCACTGATAGCCAGCCCTCCAATCTTGATTCTGAAAAAGAGATATATGTAAATGAACAGAAAGATTCACAAAACATCATTTTTGAGACTACTGTGCATTTTAAAACAGTTATTGAAGATCAATAATAAAGCAACAAACCAAACATGAGAACATGAATTATTTAACAGTACAAGGTCTTGCAAAGTTTATCACGCTAAGTATTCAGGAATACATTAAATAACCTCTAATGAATACAGCCAATAACCAGCAATGCAATCACACACAAGTAGTAAGGACGAGGAGGAATGGGAAGAGCAAACTTGCAATTGTAGCACAAACCTTCCCTTTAGTCATTTTTTATGTCTTAAAAGCCTTACATCTATCAACCTTTACCTTTTATAACAGCATCTAAAGATGTTAGTACAGACCACACAAGATCCAGTTCAAGAAAATAAAAGGCAAATTACCACCACAAATAACCTGGGGAAATGCTGGGGAAAATGTCAGCTTAGTATTCTAATTCATATCTTTTGGTCTGAAAATTTTTCTTTTCTCTAAGTGTGCCTGTATTTCCTAGGCTTTCTAATCCAAACTAAGTAATTTTCAGTTAAACCTTAGCCCTTGCCTGAATTCAACTGCCCTTTCACACACTTGCAGTATTTTATATTTACTGGCACGTTAGTCAGATTTGATTTATCAACAGTGTTAACAGCTCAGCTGTTGCTTGACATACACATTTACAGTAGTAACTGTAGTACTGACATACAGGAGTGACCAAAAGCTCACCAGGATCACACTGTCCCAGTACTGAGTGATACACAAGATCACATAGCCTTTGACCCTGTCTTTAGGGTCAAAGCATTTCTTTCCCCTGTGTTTTATTAGGAGGAACCACTCAATTGCAATAATGTTTTTCTAATGAGTTTTCTACCCTAGCAGATAACCTCTACTGCTGTGAGGAACCTCCAAGCCAAAATACTGAAGCTGTAAGCATTAACAAACACAAAACCATGGAAGGAGCAAAAATATGCTCCAAAATTGCAAAAGCTATTTTCTTTCTCACCAGAGGGCATTTGCAGGTTCCTGCCCATGTTTAACATAGTGTAACAAGTAGTTATTAGATATTCATGGAATTCTTATTGTGTCTAGAGAGACTTAGAGCAAGGTTATTTATTTGGATACACACTATCTTCAATGTTTATTGCTCTACAGCATTGCTGTTGATGATCCATTTTAATGTGCATATGAAATACATGAAGCAGTTCTGTATTTTGCCTCATACCTGCCACCTTATATTGTTCCTTTCAACTACACCTGATAGAAAGTGTAGCAAGCATAATACTTATGGAAAAAACACTCCTACCCCACATCCAGGAAGCATATGTAGGGCAAAAAGCATGCGTGTTTTCCCTATTTGCTTAAACATATTGTTTCTCTTGTTTCCTAAAATACATTGTTTTTCCTATTTTTCTCTGTGATCTCTAAAATTATTGCAGGAGATTGGACAAAATTAGAGTTTCTGATTATTAGAGAGTTTCACTTCTGGTGTCCATTCAATGCTAACAGATCAGAAAAAGGGCAGAATATTCCAAAATATAATTATAAGCAATAGGAGGGAAGAACCAACAAAATGCAACCATTACACCTCAAACCTGTTGTTGTTATTATGAAGCAAAAAGTCCTAGCTTAGATACGATTTTTACTTCAGAACAAAACAAATCCATGCACGTAAGAGCAGCTAACAAGAAAAAAAATTATGTATGTACGTAGCTTTTCATGTATTAGAAGGCTCATAGCAAAAAACAGATATGAGGAAAATAGAGCAAATGCATTATTCTTTACTCCAGTTTGATGATGTAATGTTAATATGCCAAAGGAAGTTTTGCCTTCAATGGAAAGGAATTTTACCATGAGTAAAATACAGAAATTTGACTGCAACTAAAACTCACCTCTAACATTAATACTAAACAGAAGTTTTGTTCAAAAGAGTGTATATGTAGACATATAAAATGAATATAGAATTAGTAAAACAGAGCTCTGTTTCACCAGAGCCTTATCATTCATAATGTACTTTGTTTATCTGAAAAAATTAACAAATTTTGCTTGCCTTAGAATCAAATATCAGATTTGAATTAAGGCAAAACAATGTAATACTCAGAATACTGATTTTTCCACAAGAAAACAATATATGTTTCAATGTAAGGGGTTAGATCTTTCCACACTTCACTTAAAGTGACTTTTTGGTATCCAGTACCTTAGCATCATGCATATAGCTCCAGATACTGGATAGAGGCTACCTTGAAGGCTAATTTATTCAATACTTTAATAAAAATGGTGGATTTATAAATGGCAGCAAGCATTTACAAACATTTAGAGAAAACAGGCCATTTATTTGTTCATGCAAACTTTCTCATGTCTTTGATGGCAATGTTTACTGTCACTGTAGTGTGTTAACTGCCAGATTTGTTTTATGTTTCTTGGTTTTAATAATGGATTAATAGTGTTAGTTTTGAAACAGAAAAAAGGACACAGTAAGAACAAAGCCAAACAGTTCTCAGGGATGTCACCTGTGCTATCAACTTCTGTAGGGCTCTGGGAACAAGACAAAGGTTCTTCCTCTGAGTCAGAATCAGAATCAAGAAGCATGCGAGAACTGGAAGGCTTAGTGGCAATACTGACAGAGGTGGAAGAGTGCTGATAGGTAAAGGACATGGATTCCATAGTGTGGGATTGAGTGATACGGACTAAACATAAAGCACGAAGGAGGAAAAGTAGAAAAGAAGTCAAAATAGAGTCTCTAGAAGAGAGTATTAGTTTTACATTTCATCACATAAAAACAGTAACTGCTAAGTAACTACCACAATAAAGTGAAAAAAATATTGTGAAAAAAATGGAGTACAATAGAATTTTTAAAAACAAATTTCTTTAAATAAATGTAAGATGAAGTATGATTACAGACAGATTTAGTTAGTAGGTGGATAGTGTTCACTATCAAAAGATTGATAAGATGGTAGAAAACAGATGAAAATGAAAAGTCCCAGAATCATCAGATCATCAATTTAATATTCCATATTCCATGGTAAAACACTGATATAAACCCAGTTAATTCAGAAATATTAATAAAACTAACATACCTGGGAATCCATCATCTGCCTCAGCATCTCCAGGCCCGCTGCCAATGCTGCTGTTGTCCAGCCCAATGTGCAGTGACTGCAGCTGGGAACGAAGCTGTTCAATGTCACTGTCTTTGCTGTCCAGAGTCATCTGCAGTTCAATCCGGATCTGACTCTCTTCTGCTATTTGCTGTAGGGATAAATTACAAGATTTCCTATTCTCACAATATTTCATTACTCAGAGAAAATATAAGTAGAAAATTATGCAGAATGTGTAGCCAGTCTCAATATTCTGTATAATAAGTATATGTATAATAAGTCTGTATATTTCTTTTTATCGTGGGAAATTCAGGAACAGAGACTGGATACGCTACATTAAAGTCTGTATCAATACTGTGATTTTACAGAAAATGGTGCAATGTTTGTATTTGCAAAAGGATCTTACTGCCTGCATTTCATTTATTTCCTTCTGATATTTGATCATCAGTTGGGTAAACTTTTCTCGTTCAGACTTCAGTTCCATATGCAGCTTCCTATTTTCCTTTTCCTTCCTCCGTACATCAGTGTCAGATCCACGTTTGACTGGACCCTTCCGATTCATGATCTCAGCCAATTTATTCACAGCCTTCCCATGGAAAAGAAAAAAGGGACAAAACCCACAATAATAAATACACAGTTATGTTGTGAAAAAATAGTCTTCTACCTACAACCAGGCACTTGTAACTGTAAACTAAAACCTCTGTGATCCAGTACTATAAACTTGCTTTAATTCCAGGTATTACTCAAAACTGAAAAGAAGGTACTGATGCCATTTTTACTTTAAACAAGCATTAGCTGTGAACACTTTCACTCATTTAAATAATCCCCTCCATTTTCACTAGTTAGACATAAAATGTATCTTTGCATTAAAATGCCACTTGTTCTAAGAAGCAATCCAGATTAAAATCAGAAATGTACTTCTTTATAGAACTTATAGATGAATATAAATCAAGACTGAAACAGTAAAATATCAAATAATTTGACAGAAATGAAGACACTTGCTGGTGGAGTAGAAGTTCCTCTATGATAAATCACGAGGATCCAGTTTCACTACACTGAAAGTCTACTTAGTGGAAGAAAGAAAAAAAATCAACATATTTTGTTTCAGAGCAAAAATGAATAAAGCATTTATGGTACCTACAAATAGTTTATCACAGAAAGTTTTCTATTAAAAACTATTTGATTCATAAACACTCTCTCTATATTCATTTAAACACATTTGCTTACCTGGGTTTTTAATGTTCTTTCATTTAACAATTGTTTCTCAAATTGTGCTTTAATATTTCCAATATTTGCTTCTTCTTCTTTTAGCTTTGTAATTTCTGTAGCAAGGTAATTTAAAAAATGCTATGAAAACTCATTACAAAAGAAAATAGTATTATTAAAAACAAAACTGGTTTCAAGTTAAATTACATTTGGTTGAGAGAATACATACGTTCTTGTACTTCCTTCAGTTTATTGTTTAGTTCTTCTTTCTCATTAGCAAGATTAGCCACATCACTCGTGAGTGTCCTATTTGCTTCCTCCAACTAGAAAAAAAATAGGGATGGGGCACAGAAGAAAGAATGATCAGAGAAATGCATGGAAGAAACACAAGAGATTTTTGAATTTCAATCATAAAAGATAAATATTTTTTAAATGTTAGACATACTTGTATCTTAACTATGCTAAACAACAATGGATAAATCAAACTGCAAATACAACTCAAGCTCTAAAACCTCTACCAAAATTACAAATTGTACACCTCACCGAGGCTATGGTGGCATCTTTCTCAGTAAGTTCCTGTTTATGCCTCGCCATCATCTCTTTAATCTCCAGCTCTTTCATAATCTTCTCTTTTTCCAAATCAGAGTACTGTTCTTCAGCAATCGAACGGGCGAGTTGTTCTGAATCTGCTTTTGTCAAAGTAATCTCTAGCTGAGCAGCCAAGGAATCTCTGCAAATTATTGATAAATATTTTTAACTTTAAAATGTTGTGCAAGGGAAGAAAACAACAAAAAGCCATCCTAATCTTTCATCTCTTAGTAGTACAACTAGCAAAACCTACCTCTCGTCCTGTAACTCTTGTATCTTTTGCTGCATTTCTTTACAAATTTTGGTCTTTTCCTCACATTCTTCTTTAAGTTCTCGAACTTGTGTCTTATACAGAGTCTAGAATTTAAAGTCAGAAACAAAATTATGTGACTTCTATACTCTTGAAAGTCCACAAAAGTTATTCAAGATGACATTGTATGACATTCTTTAATCACACACTAATTAGAGTGTAAATGTGCAATGCCTTCTCTAAACTTATCTAAATGTTGTCATCATTCACCAATGTGTTTTGGTTATTCTATTTTTCTGTTGTTCTTTTTTTAACTTGTATATTTGTACATTTTAACTTGTATATATGTGAATGGGTATGTGTATCATATATATCTTCTATGTTTGTAAACATACTATTAAAGATACTCTAAATGTGAAAGTACTATTTCATGAAAAATTGGAAGTATCAGAATCAAGGAAAATAATTAATTTATATTTTTTCTACTATTGTAACTCTTTGTCCATAAAAGCAATGTGACAGTTAAGCAACAAAAGAAATACAGGAGGAAGGGAAAAACAGAATAATTTGAAATTCAAAATTCTGTGAAATCAATGCAAATCTAGAGCTCTAAAGAAAATGAAAGAAACATTATATTGCTCTGTCCACTAAAATGACTGACAGACAACTGTAAGTGGACTTACTGCAGGTATTTCAACAGATTGTCTCTCTCTGGCCCATCTACAGCAGTCAACTGACCACTATTCTCCCTTTCTCTCCTTTCATGTATGCAACATTTTCATCTACTAAAATTCCAGGTAGTCCTTCTCCTCACTGACCTAAATACCACAATGAGATTTTAAGTTTCCTTCAATTCTGAAACAAGCCTTTTGGCATCTCCTGCACAGTGACTGGTTGCACTATTAATAAAAATTGAATTCCAGATGCTAGTGATGATTTTTAAGTACCATACCTATTTATACTGTTGTATCTTATCACAATAGAACAAAAACTCCTAACAGATCTCTACCAAGTTTGGCTGTAATGCAACAATTTCTTTCCAAGCCTTAAGGACACGTTTTGTCACACCACGTGAGAATACAACTCTTCTCTAACATGCAGCATGGAAGAGATGCTTAATGCAAAAGGCTGGAAACATGCAGAAAATTATTCACACTGTGGAAAAGTGAGCTGCTTGACTTCTTCCTCTCTCTGAACTCCCTTACAAAGCTGGGACATTTCTTAACATGAGCTCTTTCATCTGTTTAGTGATCAAGATCAAGGCTGCAGACAACGCTGAAGACAGGCACAAGAAAAATGTAGCTTTGGGTTAGAGATGTGAAATGTCTGATGGCTGAGGAAGAAGAAGAAGAGGACATTGTACTCAGTCAACAAATTAGTATAAAAATATAGCAGCATAAAACATACCGAGAAATATTGTTCAGCTTCGAGTTGGTCTTGAAGCTCTTTCATTTGTCCATCTGCATCCTGACGTTCCCTAGAAAGGAATAACAAGCTTTAAAGATATGAAGACATTTCAAACCAGTAAATAGAAAAGACAGCATTCACACTCTTGAGATCTTCAGTGATTATGTTTGGCAATTAAACCTGAAGCTTCCTCTCTTTTTCATTTGTACAGGTGAGAACACTGCACTAGTAACAAATTAGTTTAATACTGTTAAACACACTAACTATAACAGTGTCACAAAGTTTAACCAGTAAGAGACAGTGATAAAGTCAACAGCCACCAACAGAATGTTATTTCCATGTAAAACATCACTGATCTGACTGCATGTTTTGGGTCTCTTGTTTGCTGAAAATATGTCTGTATTCCTTGACGTGCATAATTTCTTGAATTCACCTGTTATTAAAACAACAGTGTCATGGGTTAGATTTCTTTTTTGAAATTTTTCCATCACCACCATGATTTAAACTCTGAGGAAGAGAAAAGGTAACCCAACTAAACAAGGACAGAATTCCCCAACAAGGGTGTGGGAGGAAGGCTCCTTTGTTTTTCGGGGTGGGACATAAAGACCCTTGATAGCTGGCCATCCTGGCCCTGATTGCTGTGCAGGGGAGGGGGTGCCTGCCTTTCCTCCTCTCCCCCCGTCTCAGGACAATACAAGGACTCTGTGAGAGACCAGCCCGGCTCACTGGTTTTTCGGCTGCCAGCTTGGGAGGAGGACCTGCTAGTTTTTCTCTCATCTGCTGCCCCTGGACCAGACTGCTGCTCGCTGCTGCTTTTGCCTTATTTGTCTTGTTACCGTTGTGTTACTGT
>WEIV01026470.1:2836-49750 GCA_013390005.1 Calyptomena viridis
CAGCATCATAGAAATACATATACAAGATATTTTAGTATATAAGACTGTTTTTTAACTCTCGTATGACTTCTACAATTAAAAAAAAATCAACTAACGTAGTTTCTTGTTTGTTGTTCTGGGTTTTTTTGTACCAACGTTTCAACAAAATACTGAAAAACTCCAAACATTTGCTTTCAGTCTTTCACAGAGAAAATGGGAACATTTCTACAATGTTCAATGGAAGCATTTTCTAGAAACCTTTGTGAAACATTCTAAATGAAAAAATTTTATTTTCTAATCAGCTATAATGGAAATTGCACTGCTAAAGCAGAATTCATTTCAGACACAAAGGACAGGCAGAAACAAGCAACATATTTGGATCAGTCAGTGGACCAAATTCAGCTGTGGTGTAAGAAAGAGCTTGTTAATTTTACTGAAAGAGGAACCAGAAGATAGCAGTGAAAGAGAGACAAATAAATGAGAACTCAAAAGGACATGGCAGATTGCCAGTATGAGATAGAGTGTAAGTTCATGTTTATATAAGGGTAAAAAATTGAGTGCAGATCAAAAGAAAAATTTCCCCAAGCTGTCTTAAAGGTGAGATACTGAAAAGTCTTTCTCATTTTGATAAAAATAATAACAGCAACAATTTTACTCTAGGAAGCACAAAACTGGCCATTAAGAAGACCTAGGAGGGGGAATGGGAAGACTTAGCATAGTTCCTGATTTTGAACCTCACAAACAAAACAATAAAAAATTTGATTAGGATAATTTCACTCTTTTGAGACTTTTCTATACAATGATTACAAAGACATTGGGCCAAATACATCTCTTGTGCAAGTGGGCATAGCCCTCATTCTCTCCAGTTCTAATTATACTGACTTTTATCATTAATTACTTTGATCCTGAAATTGCTATCAATCATATGTACAAGAATCTTACCCAAACAGTTAAGTAAAAAGCTATGAAAAAAGTCAGGGAGCAAGTTTACTCCTGTTAAAATCTGTTCAAACATTTTTTTTTTAGATTAACATTTTACTACAAATTCTAATTTGCTCTGCAAACACATTCATTGTTTCTCAGTGATGTCACGTATCCTCAAACAATGGAAATTCAAATTTGGTATTTCAAATTTTCTAACCAGCAAACTCCGTAATCATTGCCTATGATCAGGACAGCAAGATGAATTCTTTTTCAGCTCACATTTCTCCAGCACTGATATAAAGTCTGCAGTACAAACTTAATTTCAGATTTTGGTTATTAAGTAGTGCATATCAAAACATTCTTCCAAAACGGAATAGTGCTGGATAGTGCTAAAAGAGGAGCAACCACAGGAAAATTTATGCTTGAAATAACCACACATCATCTATTTATAGTATTGATACTACATAGAAATAAAGACTTATCCTATCAAATACTGCTGATGCCTGATGAAAATAATAAAAAGATAGTACCACAAGATAGTGTTTTGGAGGTTTTACAGTAGTGATGCATAAAGATACATCCAAACTCTTGGATGCCTACAGTGCTATGAAAAAGGTCAGGGTGCCTTTTGTGTCAGTTTACTGATATAGTAAGAATTAGTAGGGAAGTATAAAAGCTCTTCAGTGAGTTGTATCCTGGGCTGCATAAAAAAAAACATGACTAGCAGATCAAGGAAGGTGATTGTGCCCCTCTACTTCACTCTTGTAAGATCCCACCTGGAGTGCTGATTCCAGCTCTGGGGCCCTCAGCACAGCAGGGACAGGGACTTGTTGGAGTGAGTCCAGAGGAGGGCCACAGAAGTTGTTAGAATACTGGAACACCTCTCCAATGAAGACAGGTTGAAAAAATTGGGGTTGTTCAGCTTGGAGAAGAGAAGGCTCTGGGGAGACCTTAAAGCAGCCTTACAGTACCAAAAAAGGGCCTGCAAGAAAGATAGGGATAGACACGTTAGGAGAAGGGGAAGCGATTTTAAACTGCAAGAAGACGGATTGGACTAGGTATGAGGAAAAAAAAAAATCATGTCATCATCCATCAGATAACAGTCTTGTTAGGGCATATTGCTATGATCACAAGAGGAATCAATGCACCTGTAAAAAATGGCAGCACAAACAAATGTTCATCCTTCTAAAATCAGTACATAAGACTAGAAGGGATCTACCAGATCAGTCCAGTCTCCCAAACTAGTGCATTTAGACAGTGGAGCTTTATTCCAGAAAGACAGAGCATCTGCTCCATGCATCCTCATGCACAAATCACTGCCCTCTTATTCATGGGAAGTAGACATAAAAATTAACCTTCATTATAGACACTCACAATAAATGCCCAAAGACTGGCAGAATTTTTCCCATTGCCTTCCCAAACTCACTAACCTGCAAAAAGTGTTCAGCCACATACCATGCTTGTAATCTCCACGTGGCAAATTGCAGTAAAGCAATAAAGTTCATGGCAAACCACAACTGAAAGAAAAAAATCTCTACTATCCACAGATGTTGTTTGTAAAGCCTCTATTGTTACAATGCACCCAAACCCAGCAGGACTGAAGAAAATTCACCACTCAGCCCCATAAGCAGTTTTGTTAGAAAAGACAAGGAAACAAAGGAAAACTGCTTCTTCTGACTGCATTTTTGATTGACAGTGTAGCTGAATTACAAAATCTTTGAGTACCAATAGTCTGATGCCTTTCACCCTTTCCACTCAAGACTAGGTTTAGAAAGATATAAACAAACAATAGTGAAATGCTCCCATCAACTTCATAGCCTCAAGTTCTACAGCACAAGAAGTAAATATGTGGATCCAGACTAAAAATATGAATTACATATTCTATGATCTACTACAAAATCCAGTATGATGTATTTTGCAAATAAAAAATGAGGAAGCAGTCTGCGTGCAAAAACTTTCCTTAATGTTATGAGAGTGGTGTGTCCTCAAGAAACTTCTAAAATCAAGAACTTTTGTTGGTTGTCAAAGAAGAAGTAATAAATTAGTCATGATAGGTGTCAGCACTTCCTATCATGCACACCCAGATCTGTCAGTTGTCTCAACTTCCTCAGTCTTTTTCAGTAAATCATTTTAAGATTTTAAGATNACATGACTAGCAGATCAAGGAAGGTGATTGTGCCCCTCTACTTCACTCTTGTAAGATCCCACCTGGAGTGCTGATTCCAGCTCTGGGGCCCTCAGCACAGCAGGGACAGGGACTTGTTGGAGTGAGTCCAGAGGAGGGCCACAGAAGTTGTTAGAATACTGGAACACCTCTCCAATGAAGACAGGTTGAAAAAATTGGGGTTGTTCAGCTTGGAGAAGAGAAGGCTCTGGGGAGACCTTAAAGCAGCCTTACAGTACCAAAAAAGGGCCTGCAAGAAAGATAGGGATAGACACGTTAGGAGAAGGGGAAGCGATTTTAAACTGCAAGAAGNGGGAGCAGTCTGCGTGCAAAAACTTTCCTTAATGTTATGAGAGTGGTGTGTCCTCAAGAAACTTCTAAAATCAAGAACTTTTGTTGGTTGTCAAAGAAGAAGTAATAAATTAGTCATGATAGGTGTCAGCACTTCCTACCATGCACACCCAGATCTGTCAGTTGTCTCAACTTCCTCAGTCTTTTTCAGTAAATCATTTTAAGATTTTAAGAATCATTTGCAAATATCCCCAACAAACTCTTTTCTCTTCTTTAAATTCCTACTCACAACTGCTGTTCAGGTGCATCTTTGCCATAATACTAAAACTACAAAGAGAGAATCACATCTTACCAAGGTAGCAAGTTCAAAGTTCAATTACATAAATCCAAACATTTTTTTTATTTTTTTCCTCAATTATGCTACTAAGATACATAAACAAACACAACTTTACAGTAGAATCATGGACATGAGATGGCACCTGGGGGAGTGGCTGCCTGAGGGAGGCTGAGGCATCTGGATCCTTTCCTGAATCTCACAGAGGTCCCTGGGTATGAGAGATTTTAAGGCTAACCAGGCAGCTGTGAGTCCAAGCTTTAACCTCCAGCTTGCAAATGGCATTTTGTTCCTCTTTAGCCTATGTTATATTAAAGCATCCTTTCCCCCATGCTCACCAACCATTTATATATTCAGTTTTTCAGTCAGACATGGGTTTGACATTTTGAAAAAGGGTGACATTTTCTGTGAAGTGTGGCAATTCCTGTTCCCATGAAGTGCAAGTGTAGTTTAGCTACCATCATCACTTGGCTTTTGAGGTTGGAAAGACACAATGTTTTCATTTTGCTTTCCATCCAGCTTAGTAAAATTGCACAGAAGTGGTTTAGCAGCAAGATTGTTCATTTTAGAAGTCTACACAGACTATCTCTGTATTCTGCAGAGCAGACAAGACCTAACTTTGATCACAAAGACTAGATATCTCTGAAATATCTGTTTAATATCAAGTCAAGCAATGTTTAAATATCTGAAGAGTTATATGTTTAACATCAATCTTGAAGTCCAAGCCTCATTTAAGAAAAAGATATTCTTATCTAGTCTTTATATACAAGTAATCTGAGGAAAACTCAGCTGTGCATCCCTCTCTTTTAAACAAGCAGCACTATATCAATTGGATGCTCATCTCAGAGGTGTTTGAAGATAAAATAGTATTAAGTAAATATTACACCATAACACAGAAATGGATACAAATAATTATACCCTTACTTAAAAATATGCCTACAGAGAAAGCCTTGGCTGTGGAATAAACTCCAAGTAGGGCAATTTTCATCTTTCAAATTCCAAGAATTATATTGCTGGAAAATTATATCTAATAAAATGTATAACCCAACCTAATTAATATCATTGCTCATAAATTCTTGCAGAACTCACTTAGCAATCACAGTAAGTGCTGTAAATGTAGAGTGTACAGATTTTCTGTAAATTCATATCTGACAAAGTGAGTTAAAATATTTTTAAGTGAAAATGTTAACTAAGTAACTGTTACAGAGTTTCTATTAAAATGTGCAAAAATGTATTCCCACAAGAATACTCTCATATTGTTTTACCACAGACTGTAAACGTCTATGATATATTTATTTGCAGGAGGAAAACACAAAATGCAGACAGGAAATCCCACATCCAAGGAAAAAAAAAGGATATTTAACAGAGGAATTCTGCACCCTCAAATTACAACTGAACCAAGAACTATGATACATTCTTCAAGAACCTACTATTATTTTAAGGAGCCATGCATAAAATCCGCAAGTAGAAAATTAGAAGACCTGAGACTACTCAATTCATGTAGTGCAAAAGATTGTGAACATTTGCTGTTGATACTGTATGGAGCCCATAATCATGAAAGCTGAAATGAAGCATGTCGTGGACTACTCAGATTAGCTATTCATTTTTATTTTTTTTTAGTTTGCATTTGAAGCCCTGTTTGAAATAGAGCTTGAGGAAGGACATGTCTTTGTAGAAGCTTCAATAAAGAAATATCCACATCAGAGACAAAATTGTAATTGAACTCCTTTCAAGTAATCTATACAGAGGCAGAGGTCTAAAGAAAAACATAGATCAAATATCTTAGAAGTGGAAAATAACTGGAGACAAAAACAAAATCAAAAGACACTACAAAGTTAGGTGAACAAAGAAGTGCAATAAAATCTGCTATAAATATGTGATTTATGAATAAAACAATGACCTAACCAGTAGATCTTGAATACTTCTTCTTCTCTTTTTTTTAATTAGGATTAGAGAATGTTTCGCTAGGTTATTCACCCTTCCCTGATCTCATGCTCTGGATGTATTATGGATTTAAATACCAACTAGTTTTCTCTATTTTGAAGTACAGCAAAAGAAGGAGGGTTCTTATATAAAACCACATCTTATTGATCAGGTTTAGAGATACAGTATCTTTACATTTCTGTGGAAAGAAAAAAAAATTAAATTTTACTATATAGCTGAGTACATTTTGATGAGGGAAAAAATACCCAGCTCCAACTTTTTGGCTCGGGAAAAAGATTAACCTGATCCTACACTCCATCATTACTAAGCAAAAGTACCATCAAGTCCCCGCTTTAAAGATGGCCATACAAATCTTCTCATTGTCTCTGATGAAAGCCCATAGATCAATCTGCAAAATGAGTTTGAGGCTTGCAAGTGAACCAGGCAAGAAAAATGATATGGGGGGACCTCCTGGTGGGAAGTGAACTCTCATCAAGATATAGATTGGCTTTGCATGAAAATTTACTTTTGAGATGGGTGGAGATAGGTGGCAATGCCTCAGTGTCTATCCTCGCATTCAGGTGAGCAGGTAATACGTGAGCAGTGAGGGGAAGAAGAGTGGTAGACATCACTCCCACCCTGCCAAACACAGCTCATAGAATCATTTAGGTCAGAAAAGCCCCTTAAGATCACATTGAGTCCAATCATTAACACAGCTCTACCAGGTCCACCACTAAACCATGTCCCTGAGTGCCATGTCTTCATATCTTTTAATCATTTCCAAGGATGGCAACTCAACTGCTTCCCTGGGCAGACTCTTCCAGGGCTTGACAACCATTTTGGTTGAGATATGTTTTCCTAATATCCATTCTAAACCTCCCCTGGTGTAACTGAGGTGAGTCTAATTTTAGGCTGAAAGTCCAATTCTCCAAAAGGGTTGCACACTTGAGATTTCAAATGCTTGGCCATCAGTGAACAGTGGATGGGCGTTTCCCCAGGAAAGCTTGAGCACCTCTGTGTCAAACTTGTGCTCTCCAGGGAGCTGACATGTTGCAGCTGTAGCGAACAATGGGGCCCACAGCCAGCTACTAGTCCTACTAATGACATATTTAGGGGGCGAAGACCTCATTGAATCCATTGATGTTGACCCATGGAGCTGCATTTCCTCTATTCTGCTTTGTGAATTAGGCAGGCAACTGCTATTAATGAAAACACGAGATCTGTATATCCAGTTTCTAACTCACTGGGTTGCTAAAATATCCCATAATTTGAGAGAATTATGTCTTAAAGGCTATACTGTGATAGAGAAATCACTCATGATGAAACAATGTTTAAGTGGTGGAAAAATCTTGGTTCTAATGTTAAATGAATTTCTCTAACACAGACTTTCTAACAGGATTAGAGGATGAAAATTTCACACTTCGAAATATCTAATTTAAAGTAAGAGCTCATATCTCATGTGCTCTGGAATACTGAAATGATGAGGCCCATTCCAGTGAAGTGTCTGTCCCAATTATTTTTGTCTGGAATGTGCTGCCCTGCTTAATAAAAACAAAACCTAGGACACCTACATTTACTTTTTAGTGATTATAATGATTACAAGTGGATTTTCTATGCTGCTTTTTGCAAGAAGAGGTGGGTACCCATAGAAATACAAGTGACCTACCACCAATGCCATTATTTTAACTGACATCTGTGAGCATATTTTGCTAGGTTGCATCAAGACAGATGAGGGCCCTTTGTGCCCTTCTGACAGTGATGGCAATCATTAAAGATTTACCAGGGTCATTAAAGTGAGAAATAGCAGTAATGCAGAGCTGAATATCACCATCCCATGTGGATTCAACTGAAGTGCAAAGGAAACCAGCACAGAATTAGCTGAGATCCTGCTCCACCACCTTAGCCTCATTTTAAAGAAGAAAAAGAAAAGCAAAAAAAAAAATCATCAACTTGTCTAAAACACATTAGAGAACCACATTTCACTTATACAGAGGTATTGCCACTAAAGGACATAACACTCCCTTTCACATTAAAGCACTATGTGTGCTTTCACCAGCTCAATGACAGCTGGAGGGGAGATCCAGGGTCACAGCACTAGTGCCGGTCCAAGGAATGTTTCTGTCAGTTTCTTTTAGGATATTGAGGCAAATGCAGCAGGAGGTGGCTCATGGGCCACCCCTAAACAGGGCTGGGCATGCAAAGGGAGACCTTGAGGTGGAGCTGCTGGGGAAGGCCCAGGGACAGCCTACCTTGTCTTTGCAGACCGTGAGTGTGCAGAGCAATTAATATGAGGCAGTAGGTTGCCACCTCTACAGCCCAGCCAGACCTGGTGACTCCCTACAGCACCTGTCTTCCCCTTAATGCTCTTTCTTCCCCAAGTATGAACAAGACTTTTGCAGCTCAATGTTGGCTGTTCAAATCCAATGTTAAAGCAATATCTCACCTTATCTTTGAAATGTAGTCCTTATGAAGACACTGTAGCTATTTTTAGCAAAGACCAAAAGACACTAAGATTCAAAGAAACAAACAGCCTCGTGTTTAACAAGGTTTAACATATTTAACTAAAAGCTTGATGATTCATAAGACATATATCTTGACAGAGCAGCTATATGTAAATTATTTTAAGGAAAAAAAAGGAAACTTTTTAGAAATTTTTTTACACGTGTTCAATTATTATAATACCTTGTGAACTGACATTCACAAAAATCATTGGAAAAAAGGTACACAGGGCTTCTAAACTTGCTTTGATTATCATGTTCATTATATCAAATGAAACAGGAAAGTGATCTCCTACAGAAATCAGTCACTGCTCTTGTTTTAATCCACCTCCTTTGATTTCCCAAGTAGCTCAGATTAAAGATAGACCTTGTCCTCTGTCTGATGTGGTGCCTCACTGCAGAGCTGTGAGAAGGAGCAGGCAGCACAAAGCCCTTTGTCTGCCAGGGCTGTGCTAACCAGACAACCCATGTCGTGGGTACAGTGCCAGGCTGCTCACTGGTGGTGGAAAAAATGCTTCTTGTCAGTCACCTGAAAAATGAAACAACTGACAGCACCGGTCGTGGGAAGGTCAGGGCAGGCGTCAAAAATGATCACAGGTTAAAAATAAACACCGTGAAGGTCGCTTTGGGCATGCAAACACACACATGCACACATATATTTGTAAAAAAAACAAATAATACACAACAGTTGTGAATGCTCCACTTGAGCAGATTACATGTGAGTACTCTCCTGCATTATGGATGTTGGTTTTGTTGAAGCTGTGGGACTCCGAAAGCTCAAGTCCCTTTCAAGATAACTTTTGCCAGTCATGCATATCCCATTGAAAAAAAACCACTTTATGCTCCTATCAACTGACACCTGATATGTTGGTCCTTCAGAGTCAGACACAATTATCACATGATGCACAACAGTGAACATGTTTTAAACACATGTTTTACATGGTGCAATCAATCACAATGCAACTAATAATGCTAATAGTTGGCATACAGCAACAATGCACCCTCAAGCTTGTGCAGTGGTGAGATAATGTGTTTCTCAGGTCATTGGAGGCACTAATTTTACCTTCTGCCTCACGATACTTCCAAGGAGTGTGTTATCTCAGGGTAACACATGTCTGCTGGTACCTGACTGTTTGATTATTGTACACAAAATTCCAAATCAGAATAATTGTCATCTCAAGGTACCGCTGTGCACTGCGGGGTCCTCCTGATGTAAGTGAGCAAGTTATGCAGGAAATAGAATGACCTTGAGAGAGATTTCTCCTCCAAACTGATGGTATCTCGCAAATTTAAAGCACAATCTGATAGAGAAATATATAAAGAAAGTATATAAAGAAATCAAAATATTGTGGTTACATTTAACGTTTAAAAATTCACAATGGATTGCAATTTGTTTTAAATATGGAATTTGTCTATACAAAAAGTGGGTTTTTTGGAAATACACAAACTGGAATCTCTCAAAATGCTTTCACAGGACCATTTCTTCTCAGTAGTGAATATTTTAGTCATTCTTAGTGATAGCTTTCCACTTATATAAACAAACACACGTGCACACACTGGTGGGAGCAAGGCTTGAACATGTGAGGAGAATGGGTTAAAAAGACAGTTTCCAATCCAATCAAATAGTTATGTGAGGTGAAGGAGCAGCAACAGGAGCGGAAAGGACCCATGTGTGAGCAGGTGGAAGCAGAGTGACAGGTACTAAGCTTGAGGTATTGGAGACGAAATGCCAAGTCTCCAGTAGAACCAGCACACACAGAGAAGAGTTTGCACCTGAATCTGCCCACTGTGGTTTGAACATCTGAAATACCGAGTATCTGCAGCAGAGATCTTGCTACATACCTGGTTTTACTTTGCTTTTAGGAGAAACCTGATCTCAGAGTTGAGCTGCATTTCCTCATACAACTCAGCCTCATAACCAAAACCATTCCTACAAGCAATAGGATCTCTGATCAGTTGCTGTTTTCTGTCACTCCAAAAAGAAGTAAAGACTGATCACTTAAATATCCACAGGCTTCCAAGTAACTTAGAAAAAAATTCAGTCATATCTAATTTTCATTGACATTTTTTAAATGCTCACATATTGTGAAGGATCCAGGCACATTTATTTACTATAAATGAGGAACTTTTGGGCAAATCAGGAACTTCATGGAAACATAAAGCTTCATATAATCTCTGTGCTATATGAACTATGGCTACACCTTCAGTTCTATTCTGACCCCTAGAGCAATTGGTCCT
This sequence comes from Calyptomena viridis, assembly GCA_013390005.1. Lineage (NCBI taxonomy): Eukaryota > Metazoa > Chordata > Aves > Passeriformes > Eurylaimidae > Calyptomena > Calyptomena viridis. The sequence continues at coordinate 13,188 of WEIV01026470.1, forward strand.
GACTTGTCATGGGATGAAAATCCATGCCTCGAATTGCTTGATATTTGGAATGGCAATCCATTACCCAAGCTCCTTGATACGTAGCATACCAGACATTATCTTGCCATAGCTCTCTTAAGGAAGATATGGAATAATAAAAAAAAATAGAGCCCTGAAGAATCAATAATGTTGATTTAGTGCAGTCTGCAAACCAACAACAGGTTTATTAATACCAGCAAAAGTATCAATTAGCCCTTAAAAAGGAAGAGTCACAATTTTTTTTTAATTTTTTCTAGAATCATGTCATCTTTGAGAACCCCAAGGCACATGAGACCTTCTAATCGAGTGTTTATGAATATATGCAACTTGAATTCTGATTTTGTTCCTACTTGGACAGTTTCTTTCTAGACATGTAATCAATCAGGACTTCTCTAAACATTGCTTTTCTATTTACACCCTTTTTTGTTTTGATATCTATGTGTGTAATTAAAAGTAATTTATGAGGATACCCAACCTACAAACCGGAATTTTGGGGGGTTCTATCTACATTTACAAGTCAAACAGCATAAAAGGTAAAGGTTTTCTTGTGCAAACTAATGTTTCTGAGGTCCTCACATTTATGCTAAAGGCATTTTAGTTTTGTTTTGTCCTACAGTCAGTCTTATAGCCTCACTGAACATCCCCACTCTTCCCATGGCTCAGAGATGGTGCAAAAAGAGCTGTTTTTTGAGACAGATTCTCCTCTCCAACAAAAAATTGCATTCATTTCTAAGGGGCAGATAATTTCTCCTTTAAAGGAATGTAGCTGACAATCAATAAAACTGTGCAGTAAACAGGGATACATGGGATGATCAAGGGGTGACTGGGTTGTTCTGTTCACACTAAAACTGTGCTACTGCTTCATCTGCAAAGGCAGGTGTGTCTTCACCCTGTGTTTGCCACACAGACCAGCACTCTCTGGTACACTGGGGAGCAAGTAGAAAAATCCTGGTAGTATCAAGTGTCACCATGAATGTGAGCAACAGTTTTTCAGTATTTTGTGATAGAGTCCTTCGGGAGTTATCCATCTGGGAAAATGCACCCTTGCAAATAAGTAAGAGGCTGTAGGAGCACTGTCACTTACACAAAAAACCCCAACCCAAACAAAAAAAATCCCAAGCATATGAGCAAAAAAGCCCACCAATCCCACATACTTTATCTCTTGGATGGATATTTTTCATCTCTAAAAGATGGTGCTACAACTCTTAACCACCTGTGATTTTTCAGTGTTGCTTTTCATTATGCTCCTTCTCAGCTGCAAGAAAGGAGAATTATGAGCTCTTTCACAAAGGATTTAGCTTTATTTTACTCGGGATGAGAAATTAAGGATGCCTTGACTGACAGCATGTGGTTTCTATTTCTGTTTTTAAGCAGCCTTACAATAGTAGGTCAAAAGGATTAGACAAAGGTCAGTGTTACCGTTTCTAGAGGAAACCAGCAATTGTAGATTCACTTCAATGTTCTCGCTTTCCAAAGAAAGTGGAAATCTTTATATGACAGGGTTTTTCTAACACCTGCTCTTTTTCTCTTTTTCTTTAGTAATTGAAGTAAAGAGTTGTGGAGTTATTTACCTTTCTTTTCTTCTTTCATCTATTACAAAATAAATATTGTATATAGAGCAAAAAAGTTAATGTGTTGTCTGATATAGGCTCTAAGTTTTTCATCTTGTAACTGCAAAGCAAAGAAACAATAATATCAGCACAACACACATACTAATTAAGGCAAAAACACACGGAGGAGCTATAATATCACTGAGCAATGTCACAAGTACCATAAAAGAATGAAAAATTGTATGCAGTTCAGTCTTTTCATTTTCCAGTCTCTCACAACAGTCTGATCTTGCTGTACACTAGTATTACAGAGGGGGAAAAACCTGCTCAATTCGTGTAGTTTACATCAGTTCATCGATTTATTGACAACTTGCAAATCACTGTTGCTCTTTGACCTACCTGTTCAGATCAATACTGACAAAAGAGCAGGTGAACCACTGTGTTGGGCGCTTGAGAAATGCTAATTTGTGCTCACAAACATCCAGGTTTCACACTGTTTCACTCCTTTTCAAATTGAGTCCTTTTTCGAAAGTTTCCCTGCAATTCTCTGGTTACTGTTTAATTCAGCTGATGATTGTCTCCTTCTTTAGCATGATGGGTGTTCCATTTGACATGCATGCACAACTTACACCTCCCTATCTTACCAGTTGTTACCCAAACTGCTTTGCAAAAGGTGGGCTGTGTGTGCATTTTCCCTGTTTAGCCATCACAAGCATGCCATTTCTGAAAGCATGTCCCAATGAAGAAACTGCATCATCTACTCAGCAGTGCAATACATGCAGAGCAAATGGGGCACATTTGAATTTTCTGAATTGAATAGTGTAAGCCTCACTCTATTAGGACACATTTCTCCTTCCAGAAAAAAAAAAAAAAGAAAAAAATACTGCAATGCTCTAGTTGCTTTTAATGGTTGAAAAATTATGTTCCCTTGAGTGAAAAGATAAGCTGAGAGGATTTTTAATTAAAACTCTCTCTTCCTCATCTTTATCCCAAAAGTCTGTTTCATATTAAAAGCCAATCTTTCTATCATTCCCTGACACTCCAGATATGTCTTGCAGACTTGCCTGTTTGCTCTCTTTCATGAGGAAACTGGGTTGCACATACATGTTGTAATGTGGGACCTCTGTATGACCAGACACATCCTGAATTCGACTGTACAAGCACATTTGTGCCAACCAACCTGCAAAATGACAGTATTCCTCTGCTGCACGAAGCAAAACGGATGCAGCACACTTCTTACTGATGAAGACAAAAAAGCCTCCAGCAGTGAGCTGCACACTGTCATTCCTGAAGTTATGGATCCCCCTACACGATGTCAGCAATGGAAATGCTAATGCAACTCATCCATGGGAATGACACCGTAGAGGGAGGACAGGGATACACTGCACATCTCCAAGATCCACCAGTTACCGACATGGACAGTTTGCAACTCAGCTGTCTCTGACTGACAGGCAGCTCAGGGGAACCTCCTGTAACTGGTGAGTGAAGCCACGTTTCAGCACTGCGGCTCCTCCTGTGGCTGATGGGGCCATGGGGTTGCCATTATCCCATGCCCACCAGTGCATGCTGGTGCCTTGGCCTGCTCGTGACTACATCCTCTCACTCCCAGCGTGCTTCAAAGTATCACGTAAATGTCCTCTAGTTTTTGCCCCTGGGACAATTTTACCTTATAAGTACAGATTTGCAGAAAGAAGAAGTGAATGCTTCTGGGGAAATTAAAGAGAAAATCTGAGTGGAAATGAACTCTTAGATGGATGCATCATAGCAACGTAAAACACCTAAAGAATCAGGTCTTGCCCAGGGATTTCACTGAAGTTACACAAGGCATGAAAATTTACCTCGAAATTCTAGGAATATCATTGACCAAAACTAAACTAAAACTGCTACTAACTAAAAACTAGCAGGTTGAAACCAATGTTGATAAATGAATGTAATACCATGCCAACAACAAAACCATGCTTTCAAATGCAGGCTGCAAAGCATCAGAGTGCTCTGCTCCTCAGCGAAATCTTTCACAAAACTTCAACATCTTTTTTGTACACATCCCATGGATGCATTTTGCTGTGCTCACAGCTGTATCAACAAAAACAAACAAAAAAGAGTACGCAAAGGTCTTGAGAAAATCTAGAAACTTACTTATTGTTGCTTTGAATGGTATTGTGTGGTATGTTAATAACCTTACTTAGGGTTTTACATGAAAGTAACTGAAGAAGCAAAACACATAGTATAAAAAGAATCAGCTAAAGCCTAAACAAAGGAGATCTGTGCAATTAAGCAGCACGCTTGAATATGGTGAATGGAGATTTTTTTTAATTTGGCTTTTCCTCAGTCTGTGTTTATATTGTGGGATTTTTGGAGGCAAGGAAGGTACTAGGGAGATAATTTCCACTGGCTTTCTCCCTCTTCCATTTTTATTATATGTTTTGTTTAGATGATGTTTTGTTTAGATTGGCTGTTTTTTTAATTATTATTTTTACCGCAATCTTGTTTATGCTGCAATTGTCATGATTTTGCCCTGAACTCATTTGATTACTTATCATATTTTTATGACTTTCATTTGCAGTACTATTATCTTCTGATCTTCTGCTGTTTTCTTGTATGTTTAAAAATTTCAAAACTAATTAAGACAATTAACTAAAAAAGACTAATTACATTCATAAATGAGATGTGTGGCTTCTGATTAGCAGGTGGCTCTTTTCTGTTTTGGATACATAAAAGCAGATGGAAATGTGGCAGACTTAGCTATATTTAATCTGCCCACTTCCTTCCAGACTGCTCCACTTTCCAGTTAACATTGTTAATGACAATGAAACCTATGAAAGCTTTAGATTACTTTTTTTTTTTTTGCTTTTGCCATTTCTCATTTCACAACAGATGTCTCATTTGAAATCCTGGCCATTCTTAACCGAGAGTTTCCAAACTGGTTTTTCTAAACATTTTGTCACTTCTACTCAAAGACTTCAAGGTGCCTAGAACAGGAGGATAAAACATTTCTCAAAAATTAGAAATCTGTTTCTGATTTGGATGTGCAATCAACGGTATAAATAATTTTTAATGATGATTTTTAGAAAAAATGTTTAAAAAGACACTTTTTATTCTTAGATTATTATTTTTGCTGAATCTCAATATAAAAGCAAACATATAACACTTTTTCTTAAATCCAAGATTTTTTCTGTGTATTAACAGAAATGTTATTCAAAAACAGATGTTTCATTGTACTGTATCTTGCTTTAATTTAGGCTTCAACTCTTACTTCTTTTGACTTATGCTGTTCTATTTCACTATCATTACTTAACCTTTTATTAAGTTATTGTTGCCATTTTTGATACAGTATCCATAACTCATCCCTTTTCCAAATTGTGAATTTTCTTCACTTACGCAATTTTCTTGTTGACATGCCAATTAAAACCTAGCCCAATTCAGTCAATATCTGCACACCTGATACACATCTGTTTGTAGTGATAGTTACCAAAGCAGAGATTGCTTTTTATTTACATATGTATATTATCAGAAAAGAAATAGTCAGATACATTTTATGAGTTCATATATTCAAAGCACTGTGAAAACTAGATCACATTTTCCTGATTGTCGTTTTATAGTGATATTATCCTTTAAAATTTATCCTATGTAGCTTATTTTTCAGTTGGCATCAGTGTCTTGTTTCTTAATATTAGGCATAGGCATACTAAATTCATATCTCGATAGGAATTTACTTACAGGTTGTAGTATTTTCATATATTTTCTCCAGTGCTTCAAAATTACTTTTTATAGTGCATAATTAATTTGTAACTCTGCAAAAGATTATCTGGGATTTATGCAAGTAAATTTTAATTATATGGGCCAAAATTACTTATTTGACACTAATTTTTGATAATGCAGCATTAAGTGGAGGTATTTCAGAGTAAGTTGAAAAAAACAAAACAAAACTTTAAAAAATCAGACCACAGAGATTAAATTATACCAGAGCAAAAAACCCGAATGTCTTCCATACCAAATTATGGTGATTTGACTGTCTTTAATGCATCTGACCACACACTTGTTATATAAGAAATTAGCACAATTTTTGATATATCTAGTGCCTCGCAACTTCATTTCTGTTTCATGGTGTTACCAAAAAGTGGTTAGAGGACAATACATACAGAATGAGACACAACATCTGTTGTGTGCAGTTGAATGTGCAGGTGAAAAAGTTGGAAGAACAAATCAGCTGATATACATGACAGGTGATGAAGGAGCAGATTTTCACTTGAATCCAATAGCAACAAGGGTTATCCTCCCTTTTACCTCAATTCTTCTCTATTCAGACATACACATAGGATTGAAATGCAAAGGTGTGTAGCTTTTCAGATAGCAGTAATGAGAAAGGCATGCTAAGTCCCAGTTACAAATTAAAAGGACTACAATGTCATTCAAAATAGAAAAATGTGATACCAGGGGATTTTTTGAATTCAAAGCTTTTAATATATCCAGTATATTACTGTGAAAAATAGTATGCTAGAATTTTAAAACAACTTCAGACTGTCTTGCATTTAAGTCTTATTTAAAATACCTGTCTTCAGCAAAAAGTTTAGATGCATAAGGACTTGAGGATTTCACAAGGACTTCATGAGCACAGCTATATACAAATACCTATTTGTTGTCCAAAACACAAAAGCTGAAAGGTATCTTGGCCAATAAATTTGAGTAAGTGCTATCAGCAGAGATGCTATTGAATACTAGCATCCTGCATCAGCTGTTTAAAGCACTGCTATAAGGAACTGTATGACTCAGGGAATTAGTAATGGGATATAGAGCCTTTCACCTCTAGGTCAATAGTTATAATCTGAAACAGACGGAGAGAGCCCAGGAGTCAATGCCATGTAATACCCGTCTCCTGACTTTAGTAAAATTAGTCCGTGGCCTCCAGACAATTTCTATAGAAGAAATACTGTAACCACAATAGGCGAGAGAAAAATCACTGGCACTGGTATCTGGCACCAATGAAAGAACAGGAAAGCCAAGAAATTGTCTGGGGAAATATGTGGTCCTTTTAAAATAAGTAAGTGGAAGCTTTTCAGTAAAGAGGATAAGGGAAAATGGTCTGCAGCAACTTTTCATCTTTCTGTGGCACCGGCACAGAACTTAAACCTACTTGAAATTTTAAGTGTTCACCACTCACACAGAGCATCAGACAATTGTGCATCCAATAAATATTGAGCAAAACCTGTAACTTGTACACATCAATACACTTTGTGCACGTCACCTCTGTAATAATGTACAATCTTCAGCTGCTCTAACATAGCTTGTCAAACCTGTGGAGAGATGTGTATCACCATCACAATAAGAAGCATTCAGACTTACTTACAGATCTGTTAACAGCCATTTGCTGGAAACTCCCAGCACAGCAGGGTTTCCAGCGATTTACTCTGTGTTCTGATCTACATGTGTCATCGTGCAGCCTCAACCTGTTGCTCCATTACACCCACCTCCTCTCTCAAGGTAACAAACTGTGCTGTACAAACCTTGCAGCATTTAAGTTGCAAAATACTGAAGCAGTAATAGACTTGTCATTATGGAGAGGCTAACAGTGAATAAATATCAAAAATATGAAGGATAGTTCACTACTTCTATACTAATCTGAAACATGTTCAACCTCAACACCACCAAGAATATCAATGGATCGGAGAAAAGGACATCAGGGTTACTTTTTGCTGGGATATGTGATACTGATGTACTGCAATCTGCAGATGTATTATCCAGGTGACAGACAGCTCTTCCCTGCAATGTGTACAAATAGGGTCAGGAGACTTGGATTGCAGCAATGTATACTGTGGGCAGGCTGTGTAACATTAATTGTGAAAGACAATTTGTATCTTTTCTGGAAAGAGGATGTGGATTACTTTATTCTAGTGTTTATTGTGAAACCCAAAGAACAAATAATCCAATTCATGTGCTGGGAGCTCTATTAATTTTTAACTTTGATGATGTGGATAAATCTATAAAACTGAAAAATACTTCAGTGTCTCAGGTCCTCATGTGCAATATATTTATCACCAAAACAAATATGTCAGACTATCAGAAGCTTCCTGAAAATCCCATGGAGAACTTTCATTAACACAGTTAAAAAGTGGGATTTAGTTTGCATTTATGATGCCTACTTGATGGTTTCACGCTCACCACAAGAATACCACTCTGAACTAGCCAAATAGACATTCTCCCATGACTACTTTAGATGTTCTGTATCTTTTAAATTTAGAAAAACACAGGAATCATGATTTTTTAAGATAACTTATTTTCTTTTCATAAAACCTGCATTATTCCCCTAGATTAACAAATGACAGGACTGAACCCTTAATATAGGAATTAGGTGTGTTGGTCTTCTCTAACCTCTGCAGCATTTTTATCTTTGAGTGGCCCCCTTAAAGCAAGATGTTATAAGTAGTAACCGTTGTTAATTTTTTTTTCATGTTTAGTGTGGTTTTTTTCACTCCTCAGTTGTAATTAATTTCTTGTGAATCAAGAATATGAGTAAAATAAATAGAAATATTTTTGTGGAAATTGAGCTTGGACTATCCTTTCTTCACACACCCTTTGAATGTAAAAGTACTCTTTGGGTGATGAAAAAAGTATATTTCATAATTTTCAACATTTTCTCCTAGTTTACGCTAATTCCCACAAAGACTGAAATTTCTGTATCCAGAAATAGTTTTCACTAGAATAATACAAGATATTAACTTTTTGGTCGATCAGTGCTCTTTTTTTTTTTAATTCCTTTTAAAATGAAATTTAATTAGAGAGAAGACTATAATTCCAAAATGAAAAACATAAAAAAAATTCCTGGGTGGGTTTTTTCTCCCTCTCCCTCCCCTTCATTTTGGAGTAGGCAAAGGGATGTAGGGAAAAAAGTAAACTCTTTGACACTAGTATGATATCAGCTAGCTTCAGTCAGCTGAAGATCGACATTTGTCTTTCCCAACTCTCTCTTGCTGTTGTTCGGTGCAGGCAGATTTATTATTTCAATGCCAGGATTTTGGCACCTGTTTTCACACCAGTTTTTAATGAGAATAGAGCATCCAAATCCTCTTTAGACAGCTTTCAAAACAGCACCCCTAACTTCTTCATTTGCTTTTGGGAATGCAAAGGTGGCCCTTCCAGTTCTCAGAGCCATGCGGACCTTTCCAGGGTGGTACAGCCCACACGACAAGTGCAGGGGGACAGGCACAAGTCAGAGGTGGGGTTCTCCCTGAGTCCTGATGGATGGCATCTCACTTACGGGCACCTCACAGCTCTCCACCCCCTCCCAGCCTTCATAAGGATCCCCCTTCCACCACTGGGAACTAGGACATGCCGACATCAAGCTCTTGACAGCTATGTTGCTGTAGGAAAAACAAACACTCACCTCCCCTCAAAATCTACTCCCAGCCCTGAATCACATTTATACACCCAGGAAATGCTTTCCACTTACCTGGACATTTACTCAGGACATCCTTCTGCCCCCATCATCTCCTACTAGGTTTCCAAATCTGACTTTGATGGCAGGATCTGGCCAAGAGGTGAGCTAAGTTTCCCCATCAGGATAGTTGTTCCTCAGCTTGCTAGTCAATTCCCTGGCCTGTGACAGAGTGGGGAAGGGAAGGGGGGCAGAAGAGAAAGGGAGACAATAAGAATTGAAGAGGAAAGTCAGGTAGCTGGCTCTCTCCCACAAGCAATATATCCTCGCTGAGCTGTGGGACATCATTCTCAGAGATCAGCATAAATATATTTGTCACATGCATTTGCCTAAAACAAATTACTAGCTGTTTGTTGTTTTTTTTAAAGCAGTCCCTTTTGATATTCACAATCTCCATGAAGATTATTCATGGCATTTTTATAACCTTATCAGATTGTAGAGCAGAGCTGGCTGAACTCACTGCAAAGGGCTCTAGATTAAATGCAGGTAACAGTTATGAATTGTGAGTTGTAATTTACTGACTGCGGCAGGGGGGAGACAGAGGGCATGGTGTGGTTTTCACAGCATGAATTAGAGTCCTCTGCTGAAATGAGGGTGCTTTGAGCTGATTAAATTACAAGAAATGTGCACCTGGGCCACACAAAGATGTGACGTTCTCTCCCTATAGTTTGACTGATAATATAACTGATGTACATCATAATTTCTGCATCATCTGAAAGTTTAATACATGTAATTGTGAGATGCTTTTCTTCTTTGGAATTGCAAACACAGCAAAATTGTAGGCTTGGTGCCACTGATGAGTCATTGTTGGCCTGCTGTATCTGTATTACAATGGCCAAACATAAAGAGAACCACGACAACCCAGTTTACCATCATTATCTGTTTCCTTTTGAGTTGTTTCCACAGCTGAACAGCTCTGATGAAGCCTGGGTCAAATAGCAGGGGGATGAGGAGTTGAATTGGTAGCTTTTAATGGGGATGAGTCAGGTATGAACTCAGTCATCTAAAACAGACAGTTATTTGTATGACAGCTGAGGAAAAAGGCACTTACAAAAGTATAAGGTGCATGTGCAACAGTGAAAGACCAAACATTAATAAATGCAAAAACCTGAATGTGTTAAGTAAGGGCATCATTTTCCTCTATCTATACCTATTGAAGTTTAGAATACAATATAGAAGAGAACTTAGCCTATTTTGCTAAAATGATAGGGAGATAAAGACACATAATATCCACCAAAAAAATTCAGCAGTTCAATCGTTGAAGCACTTGGCTGTCAATGATTTCTTCTTTAATCTTGTTTTCATCAGAACTCCAGAAATCTGGGATGTATATATAGACACATTATTCTTTTCAGATGCTTTAAATTTAAAATATATGTGTTGAATTAAAAAAGCCAAATGTTCAAAATTGTAGGTTAATGGCATTTATTAAACAGTTGAAAGAAAATAGATGACCAAAGATTGTATTATTTTTCGGAAATAAAATGGAGAAAGCTGAAAAGAAACATCTATATTTACTAGATCAAATACAGTACTATTCATATTTTTGAATATTGTAAAAAATGTTTTGGGGTAAAAGCCTATGAAATGATAATTTTCAGTGCATAATATATATTTGTATAAGAAAGCACTCCTGAGGAAGGGCTTGCTTGATTCAATGCCCACTTCTGGTATTGCAAACTCAATTCCTCTGTCATCTCAGGTTTTTGGAAAACATGGAGGGGGAAAAGTCCTTTATTAATGTTCAGTCTTTCTTATGCAGATCACGGTATGTTTGTATGCTTTTCACAGAAATAAAATTCAATTGAATATAGTGCTGTTACTCTGTAATAGCAATTTAGTCAAATGATACCTATCCCTTATTCACCTTGTAAAATCAGCTTTGAGGAGTTATCGAAAGGAGTTATGGAGAACAGCTCAGGCAAAAGTAAACTCAAAGTAGGACTTTCATAACTGACCACCAAGCTGACTGCTACTCCAGGTCAGATCACAGTAGATCAGAGCCTTCACTAACAACAGATCAATCTTGATGGGCACTGTAACCTTGGAGAGAATGAACATCTGAATCAAGCTCATACTCCCTCTTCTAATCTTAAGAAAACACATACCTCTAAATCAAAGACTTGTGTTGATTATCACACACCATCACTGTTATTTACTGCAAGAACTGGATTAGGTAAATTGTTTATATAACCCCTACACATAGTTGGTGTGGCACTGAAATATTACCTTCTGCCTGTGGATAGATTTGTCATCTCTATTGAAAAGAGAAAATATTAGTAAAATGGATAATAGCACAAGTTGATATTATTTTGTATGATGCTGAACAACCAGTATCATTTGGTTCACTTAAAAAAAAAAGAAAACATGCACAAGTTTTGATTCCTATTTTGCTGATGTAATAGTAAAATCTCTTTCTTTGAAAGCAGAAATTTTCTTCTCTAATGTCTAAAACCTTTAAGGTGATGAATTTATTTAACATAAGTTCCTCCTAGTTACAAAAGGAATCCAATGTATTTCAGCTGGTACAAGGGATTGCCATAATTTCTTCTCTGAATAAAACCGAAAGCCATTTTTCCTCCATGAGACTAAGTGAAAATAAGGAAATACGAGAACCTGGACAAGTTAGATTCAAGATACAACTAATAGCAGCTCTTTTAGTATATACCAAATTCATTCATATTCATATGTTAAATGCATTTAACATTTGTTTGATCAGTGATTGATGCAAAGGGAGAAGGTTAGTTTAGACCAAGCAGATGGAAACCATGGCCCAAGGAAATCCCCAGACAAGCACTCTGACTAGTGCAGAATGACAAGAGTTGTACATTGTGTTAGGTTTCTTCGGACCACAGAACCAGCTGAGACAACATACTACTTCGGAGTCTGACTGCCGCTTTTTTTTTTCCTGAACTAGATAATTAAGTATATTAAATTAAGGTTTATGAATAAGAGCTGGTTAAATAGGCTGGCAACAAAGGTAAGACAAACTTGAGAAGCAACAGAGACAAAGACTATATCAAAGCCTGATTTTCCACAAGCTGGAAATTTGTAATATTTTTGCGAATACATGACATTTGCAAATATATGAAGGATCATAGTACCAGGGACTTGATTTCACAGAGCTTATCAGGTCTTAGTCCTTCTGCATCAGAAAACTGCCACAAGAGTGAGCATGCCTACACTGCCACTTGGAAAATAAATAGTTTCAGTCTTCCCTGATAGTGACACTACTCTTGATAAAAGCATTAGAGTCCAGCTAGTGCTTTAACAATGATTTTTTTTTTCCAGATTATAAGAAATCATTGGAAAAAATTAGCCAAAAGAGCACATGTATTTGTAGCAGCCAGAAGAAGGCTGTTGAAGGTAGGTTGGTCCTGGGAAGGTGTCACGTACTGGACACAAAGATCACTGAGCCACAAACAAACAAAGCAGAAGGCCTCAACTGCTTATTTATTAAGCAATGGTCTGCCTCCCTTACTTGCAGTTCATAGTACCCCACTACAGTCTCACTGGGGTCATTACCAGAGCAAATTACTGTTCAACATGAATAAATGTGGAAAAGTCTGGGTCTAAGCTTTTAAGAGGTTGGGGTTTTTTTACCATTTTAATGCGTTTTAAATTGTTTTTATTATTATGCACAGCTACATTATAGGGGCAATTCTCTATAGATGAGGCTGAGCTGAGCTCTCTGTTGAAAGGTCAAGGCTTGTAAGTGTTACTAATTAGGGACACAGGCACAGAGTGAGTTATGTTTCCTTAGATAAGGAAAAGGAAAGAGACCTAGCTGTTGTTTAACATTACATGAAATCACATCTGCTTCTCCATGGCCAGAGTTTAAAAATATCACATAACAGATGCCCTAGTTCTTAAGCTGCTTTCTGCCCTACCCAATAGGTGCAGAATCACAAAAAAAAGGCAGGTATTAGGCTATTTCAAAGTTCAGAAGAAAGCTTATCTGTCACAAAGGTTTTGTCAGTCTCCCAAGAAGAGAGGCTAATGTGAGATTTCTCTGTCAGAATCCAGCTCAATGAATAAAATGTCAGTGAGGAGGAGGATGTGATGAGAACGCACTGGGTACAGAGAAAGCAGGAGGTGATATACAAAAGCTGAAAAGTCTATTTTGTGAGGTCAGAGAGGTGACAGCTGAGACCACCAAATCAGAATGATCTTTTCAGGTTGCTACTCCCATCAGGGTGAGAGATGCTCTCTTTTAAAGAAAAAAACATTGCAACTCTTACATGGTATAGCTGGTATGCAAGTGTAACTGGAAATGAGAACAAAAATTCACCACTGCTAACGCTTACCTTTCCTTACAATAGCAGAAATCAGTGTGAGTATTTGGAACTCAGGACCTTATGACCTCTGGTGGACTTCTTAGATGAAGGGTAATGCCTATGACTTAACATGTTACATTTAGTAGAGGCTCACACTTTCACCTTGTACCACTTTCTAGGAGATCAACTATAACAAAGCAGAAAATAAGCTTATTAAAAAGGCAATATTAATAAGAAACTTATTAGAGAAAAAAAGTTGCTTGTTTCCTTCCAGATCACAAGTTAACCTAATAGGTTGAGAATCATCTCCAAGAAAAGCATCCAGACCTGAGTTCCTGTTATTGGAGTGATAGAGACTATGATAATTTACAGAAATGAATGTAGAGGTTCTACCCCTTACAGCTTTAGATTGCTTTGTCTAAATTAATAAAAACTGAATAAAAGACATCAAGTCCAGCTGTACAGTCTCACACTTTACTTTTCCATTAGTGTCACTTCTCCCAGGGGTCTCTTCTGATACTTCACATGTTTATGGACAAGACATAAATGTCCCTATACGCCTCATCTGCACTCAGTGAGCATCTCTGTCTCTCTCCTCCTCTGCCCTCCATCAAAATTTTTTGCTGTGATTACACTATGGTCATACCAGAAATACAATCATGCCTTGAAATGCTAAATTAAAGGCCTACCAACTAATGTGGAAAATCTTATTCATGCAAGCAGGCTCGGTGTGAAACACGGATACTGCAGCTGATGAGGCTACTGCACCTGCATGTGTAAGTGGCACAAGTGCCTCTTGCAGACTGATCCCTCACAGTTTCCTCTTAGCTTTTCCTTTTTGCAGCTCAGCATGCAGTTAGCTTATGAGAAATAGGGGGTGTGCATGATGAAGGGATATACGGTGTGTGTGAAATAATAAACCTCTCACCTCCACTCGAGTCACAGAGAGGCACAGCTCCTGTCGTGAAGCTCCGGATTCAGCACCGAGCTCAACTTCAGGGGTTCTTGCTTAACCCGGGATGGGGTCACCAGACTGCCTGGGGAACACAGGTAATACTGGAATACACATTAACATCACCTCTGAAAACATCTTCTATTCTAAAGGTTTGATTTATTTTGTCACTGTGACTTGAAAGATCAAATAATCAACAAGAGATGTTGTCAAACGGATGTTTCCTGATTATATTAAATGCCCATTCTAGCACTGTACTTAGGTCTTTAAAGCTTGTAATAAGAAGTTTCTGCAAGGTAACTGGGAAAGACATGCTTTTCAAACATATAGATTTGCTGTCCATGAAAACTAAGTAACTGAGGGACTATTTAGAACCTGAAATTCAGGAGCTTGGCTGCTCCCAGTCACAATTCTGCTTAAGGACAAGAATAAGTCTTCAAAATGCTGTCTACTCATCTGGTTCCCAGCTTGTCTGTGGCATTTACTGTTAACTACATCATGGTGCTTGATGGGTTTATGATGTGGACAAACATGCACTAAAGAGTAAAACATGCCTGTCAAAATTAATTTCCACTGTGACCTATTCCAGGATTAAACTGAGGTCTCCAAAGGTGACAGGAGAGTGTATCAATCAACTGCACCTTATAACCACCCTGTCAGCCACAGAACACATACCGGATACAATTAATTGCTAAATCACCTTGTACACACCATATAATTAAACACTACTTATTGATTTGCATTTTCATTGAAAGGAAGGAGAAAAAGACAAGCTGTTTTGGTGTCAAAATTTTGATGTGTTTGTCTCACATATAGATGTTACCTTTCATTGACACTAAGTGTCTTGCAGCCTATAAATATTAGGCTTCCTTTTTTCTACAAAAGAAGAGAAATTTCAGTATAACAAAGTGTGGTTTTAGATAGGTATATGCAATAGATTCTGAAATTATCCTCTCTGGACACTTATTCCAGATTTCAGAGTGGTTATTTATTTTAAATTCTGGCACTTGTAAGAGTTACTTCAATTTAAACTAAAATGAAATAAAAGACAATATCCATTTAAAATTAAAAGCATCCATGTTAACACATGCAGTGTCAAAATATCTGTCTGCACTAAAGGAGGCCTTTCAGGCAGGAAAAGTCTCAGAGAAAAAACTTTTTTGAATGGCTTAACTAAAGGTTTAAAAAGCCCTAAAACTAAGACTGGAAATAGACCAAAATTCAGCATTATTAAAATTCTATCTAATTATAAAAACAAAACTTCGGGAAAAAAAACATTACAAAAACTTCTTTTAAAACAGTCTAATGTTCTATTCCGTACCATAAATACAACCATTTGTCAATATCATTATGCAAATTGGTCTATCAATTTATTGAAAATTCAGCAGTACTGGGAAAATGCCAGACAGACATAAATTCTCAGCATCAGACTTACAAAACTTTTTGTCACACTCCACATTGTTTGGAGATATCAAGAAATACTGCAAAATTTTATGAAAGATTTCCTCTTGTCTAAATGAGTTTATATAAAAAAAATTTAAAGCACCATCAGAATACCCAGGGTAGCAACAAAAATCAGAATGGGTTTGCAAAAAGTAAGACTTAGGAACATTATTCCTTACCCATTTAAACAGATGTATAAGAATCAGCAAGACAACTCAAACAGGTAAGACAAGCAGTGATCTCTCCCTCGTAGTTATCAGAAAGGCATGACTACACAGACAGGAGAAATGAAAACTGAATGACAAAACCAAGAGAAACATAACTATTACAAACAGATCCCATTAGGTAAGATTATATAAAACATCTAGAGAAAATAATGTTATATTATTATATTAAAAAATATTCTCATTACTAATACGTTTTCAAAAAGGCCAGAATCTAATTTGTATGAGATTGGTCAGGAGCACTGTCTTAAATTTATTGTCTGGGGATTAAGTGCATGATACCTTCACATTTTTTTCATCCTGTTCCACAGTTTTATTGTGGGAACATTTATTGTGGAAAGAATGCTCACCCATTTTGCCCCGTATGATTATTCTCCTGCTGGACTTGCTGGGGATAGGAGCTATTAATGTGACACCTGGTTTAGTGGTAAAATGGTGGTGTTATGTTAATGGTTGCACTGAATCATCTTTTACATCGTTAATGATTCTATGATTATTCCACAGCTGTAGTGTCTGGAAAAACTATCCTTGTGAAGAATAAATATATTGTTCAAAACCAAAAAATCTATCCGCAAATTAGACTTCCAATTAATATTTTTCCAATTGTTTAGGATTAGTTCAATGAAAACTTTCATACAACCAGGACAGCTCACTGTTTGTCTGGACTTTAGTGATTTGATTTTTTTTCTCTTTTTTTCTAAAATTTACAATACTTCGACTAGGCACAATTTTGCTTGACATGTTTTTAGATTCATTGTTAATGCTCTAATTCTGCAGAAGCTGTACAAATACCCTGAAGTCTAGAAACACACTCAAGTCTCTGACTTCAATGCAAATTAACTATGTTTTTGGATGGGTACTGTATAAAATAGGTTATCATTTTGAATATTTGGAATTCAAAACTCACTTCCCATTTTTATCCCACTGAATTAGCATAACATTTATTGCTCCAGTGAATATTCCCTTTATATTCTGTAGAATATTCATGGAAAAGAGGTACAGTCAGCTTCATTAAAAATTCAAATGAATGTTTTCTATTTTTGGCAGCATTCCTCACACATCATTAAAAACCAAAACAGTTATTCCATGAGAAATGTAAGCATAAACAAACAAACAAAAAACCGCCCTGTGACCTGTCATTGAATCTGTCCCTTCTGCTTCCTGTGCTCACCACAACCTCCACAAAGCCCCTGCTCTCTTCCCCCAACTCCTCCTCGAGGAGGAAGATTCCCTGATGAGAGGCAGAAGTATCACCGGCTCATGACACGCTCCTTGGAGCAGCACCCATTTCCAGGAATCACATCCCTTTGGGACTCTCTGCTCCCAAGAGATTTGGTTGGCGTTGGCCAACATGTCCACCAGCTTTCAGGAGCAGGAAAAAAGGTGGAGGCAGGCAGGGTGATTGCATGAAACAAGCTAATACCAGAAAGAACCACAACCTACCTCTCCCACCAAATCGCTTTAAACTGTGAGTCCTCTCACTGGATACTCTCCCACACTCCGAAGACAAATAAACACAGGATCTGTGCAGCAGGAGGGACCAGAAGCAAAGGAGGTGCCCACGGGAACCAGAGCAGATGCAACATGGGTTCACTGGCACAACACACATGTGCAGGGCAACACCTAATCCTCAACACCTCATTTACAATTTTAGGGAGTTGGGATGGGAAGCAAGGACCAGGAAGAGGGGAAATTGACTCTGAATCTTATTGTGCAGTTGTTTCAAGATCAGGCATGTACTAGAGGCTTCACTTACATTTGCTCAACATTTTCACAGTGTATCTCTCTTTTCTGTAAGTATTTTTAGAAGAGTCTGGCAATTATTGAGTACATGCACACCTAATACTACGGAGAAAGTAGTGCTGTCATGGCCACTACATTGATATGGCTGATTCCCCCAAGACAATGTTTTGCATGAAGGCCTGAGTAGATTGTAGTCAACTTTGCTAGTGTAAAAAAGTCACACTTATGGGCTTTCCAAAGTGCGTTTTGGATATGTAAATTTAAGAAACAGGCATAAAACCTCTTACAGAGACAGCCTCAAAGATAATTTACACCAATCCCATTTGGACTACTCTTTGTCCCAGAGTCAGTCTTGGAGAAGCTGGATTGGACCAAAAAAAAATCCAAATAGCTATTTTAGTATTACAAAGATCAGGAGAGCTCAGTCCAGTGTTCCAGGTTGGACTTAAGGAGTTGGACTTGGTATCCTTATGGGTGTCTTCCAGCTCTAAATATTCTGTGATTCTATTCTACGAGCCTATCTTACCCAGACAATAACCTCCTATAGGGGGAGGCCTGATGACAATACCAAGTCAAACAAACCAACATGCAGAAGTCAGTCCTGTCCCCTCTTTTTCCCTCAGGGAGCCATTCTTAGAACAGGCATAGTTGAAGTTGAGTACTGCAGCAGGTACCACGAGTTTTCCACAAAATTGTGCAGCTGTTATTTTCAAGTTCCCTATCTTGCAAACTTCTCAGAACACAAAAAAGAATGCTCACACACCAATCTATAAAAAAATATAGTCAACAATAATACATGTTCCTGTGAACCAACCAACAAAGTATGTGTTTGTTTTCCTTCAAATAATACGAAAGCACAGATCTCTATCAACATATTCACAAGGAGCAGAAATGCAACAGACTATAAGTGGCGGTAAAAAGCCATCCAGCGGTTTTGCAAGTTATTTTTTTCCCCTACTTCTGCTACTTAAAAGCTGTTGCTATCTTCAGACACTGCTTTCCACAGAAACTTCCAAACTAACTTTTCACATTAGCAGTTTGCCTGTATCAGAAGACTTGAAAGCCCTGCCACTAAAAAATAAACTGAACGAAATAATGAGGTCTGGGAAATGAAGCAACCCAATAGGTAGGGGAGAAATTATGTGACACCTTATCCTGGCCAAAATCAAATCAGGTCAGAAACAGATGGCATCCAGTTCAGTCAATTACACACGGAACTTGCTGAACACTAAGAAACAGCTCCCATCTTGCCCAGAGTGAGTGGACCACACAGGCTGGGGACACCTGTGTGTTTCACAGGTGTAGAGCAGGAAGGAGCAGGGAGCTGCTCTTCTAAACCAGCTCTGTGCCAGCAGGATATTCTCCACAGATACATCATCCCCCTCAGCCTTTAGGCCCATCATTCATAAGCTCAGTGCACACAAACTGTCTTTAATTACTTCTCCCAGCATATTTATTTCTGCTTAAAATAGGAAACATTAGGGGAACACCTCATGTAACAGTGCAGTTTTTACAAAGCAACTTGGTGAAGGCCACTGTGTAAAACTGGAGCTTGGCATTAGTAGCCATGAAAGGCTGTCAGTGATCCATCTGAAACGTCAATATATCATTTCAAATGTTCTTACTGGGAGCCACTTGAGGCATCCATAGTCAGAAAAATCAAAGGGATTGCTATCCCTTTTTCAGAAAAAGAGGAGTGTAAATAGGCAATTAAGTCTCCCCCTAGAAGCACCCCATTCACATTAAAAGGGTATACTTCAAAAGACAGTGAAGAGGGAGACTCTGTGTTTCAGACAGGTCGAGTGAGTAACCTAGGACAGAGTGACAGGCCTGTCATGCAGGAAAATTCAGCAGAAATTAGAACACTTAGAAACTAAAAAAGACCTAGAAACCAAATTAGTTCTTCAAGCACAGTGCCCACCTGAGAGAAGAGCACCCAAAAAGCTCAATGCTGGCAAAGGCACTCTCATGCTCCTCTTCTGAATGATTACCTGCAAGAGAGCAAAGATCTCATATTGCATTTTCACCCTACCACGATGGTATCATCAGCATTGATAGCACCCGTGGGCTGGCACGGGAGGAGCTCCATATTTCCAAAGATATTCCCCTAAGTCTCTCCCTTCCTTTCTTCTATGAAAGCCTCTCTCTTCTTTCTGTCTTTTTTTCTCCAACAGCGCAGACAGGAGCATAGCTTTGAAAGCACCAAAGGCTGTTGTGATGTCAAGTCTACAGGGACAAGGAAAGGAAATCTGTACCCTTCAACCAAATCAGCCAGTTTCATCTAAAAGGGAAAGCCCCTGGGAAATAAAAAATCTGCAAAGAATAAATATCCAGAAAATCAAACAAAATTTCCCTTTGGCTTATTTTTCCACTAGTTTCTATGTACTTTCACAAAGCCTGATACCACTGAAATTCATGAATCTCCTGTGGTACTTGGGAAGGAGGCGAAAATGAGCATAGAGGAATCAAATCCCATACACAAAAGTCTCTGTTTCTGGTAAGACTGCTCTACTAGTTTATATTGCCTGTCACTTTTATCTGTGTATGAAATTATCAATAGCTTTAATGCGAGATTAATGAGACTGAACAATTCTAGATTATATAGCATTGGCTCCCATGCTGCAAAAGCATTTTTAAACTAAAATGATATTGAACCAACTGTAAAGGCTCCATTTGAGAAAAATTTCACAAGCACTTCCAGGAAAAAAAAAGAAAACCCTTAAGAGAATTAAATAAATGTTCAACCTTTAAAAAATAATATTTGAATAGTGGAGGAGAAGATAAATTATATATATTAAATATTTGTATTCATGTGCTGAGTGTATATTCTTTGGTGTTATCGAGTGCTTATAATCTAGGAATAATATTTTTTTTTTAAATTCATTCAACAGTTTTAAGCACAATAGTACTTTTGTTCCTGCTTGTTCTGCCTTTTTTCCCATCATGAGTATATCTATTATCCTCCGCTATTAGAAGTTTCTAATAGTTTTATTTTTCTTTTGAGTGGTGACTGATAGAAAACACAAGAAACTTTTAAAAGGTGAACTTTTCACTTATTACTGACCAATTGTGTAAAATTTTATCATATTTCAATTGCTCTTTCAAAAAAAATTCCCTCTCCTTTTTTCATCAAATTTAACATTCTCTTAAAATAATGCTTCCAAATATTACTTTAAACCTCCAACTTTTTGTTCTATTTTCATAAGGGTTGAGATAAAAAAATCATAGAGATGAAAAGTATCTTAAAGTAAGAAGACAATGACCACAGAGCACATAGTGATTGAAAGGCAGATTAATATCTAAAGGCTTTTATCATACTCTTATTTGCTACTTTTATCCTCAGGCTTTTCTTCCAGAGTTCCCTAGTTGCAAAAGGTGACAAAATTAAAAGAATAGTTTCTTCTAAGTGATTTTCCTTTGAAGTTCTTTATATAGGCTAAAGACCCAGTCAGTTGCCATCCTGAAACTGTACCTACCCTTGCAAATGCAGGAATAAATGCAAACTGCTGAAATGGAATATTGCAAGTATTTCAATAAAGTGAAACATAACCACTGCACCACACCAGTAGGAAACCTAATGGACTGCAAGTGGATTTGAAAATGGATGGTCTTATTAAAGCTCCTGATGCTAGTAGGCTCAGCCAATGTGTTTTAACTCAAAGGCTATTTTAAAGATTTTCTTTTTAAGATGAAAATTCACAGAGCTTTCAGGTTTTTTTCAAAGACTTATTGATTTTTTTTGCGTTTTCTTACATCTAGTTTTCTCTGTTTTTTCTTGGTGACACCAAATTCAATAATGATATCAAGATACATTTTGGTTTTCCTTTTTCTGAATTTCCTCTGCCTTTTTTCTGATATTATTTTCCAAAATAATCTTAATCATTATTTTATAAAAAGCAACTCACATAATCCATCATTTCTCACAATAAGGGACTGCGACTCCAATTTCACAAAAGTGTGATTTAAAGCACTGCTCTTTTTCCCAAAGGCTTCAACAGTCATTTTTGTACTACATCAGTTCCTTAGGCCCCAGTTGGACTGGAGTTAAGATCTATGCAAACACACAAATACAAGGGGTTCATCTTTGAAGTGGTCACTCACTATCACCCAATAAAAGACTATCAAAAAGGAAAAGTGCTTTTGAATGTTTTCTCATTTCCATGTGGTACAGAAGCACACCAGCTTTTGCTTAATATTAAGACACCCTTCAAAGCTACAAAAGTTAAAACATTTCTTAATGCTGTATATACTGAAACAATTGGACAACACTTCAAAGCTTTTGGTTTTAAATCTTTTGGTATCACTACCATTCAAGAAAAAATTATTTATACAACATTGTCAAACAAAAACTATTTTGCAGCTAATCTGACATAGTTTTTGAACAGAAGATAATAAAAATCTATTGCATCCTGTTTATTTTCTGAAAAAGGTGAAACATGATCAGATCAGGCATTTTAGTTCTGAAAAATCTTAAAAATATTGACATTATTTATATTATTTCAACATTGGGTATTTTTCAGCTCTAAACTAGGAGAGGTGCAGAAAAAAATTAAACAAGCTCTCCAAAAGAGTGAAAGAAAGAATCAGATAAGGCCAGCTGACTATCTATCAAGCTCCAGTGATGCCTGAAAGAGAGAGAAAAACTTTTCTAACAAGGATAAGGTAAAGAGTTGGTATTCAATGGAAGCTTCCATGTCCACAGTGTACATCAACATGCTCCCACCACAGCACCAGTGTCCCTTTTCCAAGACAAATCAATTATCATATCTAATGGATACATCCAATCCCAGAACCATTCATCCCTTGGCCTGCCCCCCAGGCCCACCCCTTGGAGCTTCTCCAGGGGGTTTTGGGCCTTCTATCTTACTTTTTTTTACCCTATATCTTGTTATTTCATTCCAGTTGTTTTTTCATCCCAAACAGGAGGTCCTTGCTGGAATCTGTTTTTCCCAAAAAGAACATTAAGCAACATTTCACAGTGAGAAAGAGGTTTTCTACCACCCTGTGAGAAGCCATGCAACTATACTAAAATCCATAAATATAAAGTATATAAGAAATCTTAAGGTGTCACTAGGACTTCATAAACCACTCCTGACAGGGCATGTGAACCAAAACCAGTAAGAGGTACTCATCCATAAATTCATATCGTTGAGAAACACTCCCAAAAATTAACACCATGCTCTTCCCAGAAGCCTCTTTCTAATAGGAAAGAAATGTATTACTGCCTATTTCTTGGCTGGTAGCTGGAAATTCTGTTATTAATTCATTCAACTGAGTAGTTGAAGTTTATGTGAGTGTTCTCCACTAATTTGGGAAGTCAGTCTTTCACATTCCTTTTCTACTAATTCAATTGCTTTAGAAAGAAAGGTAAATGTGAACATGACCATAAATTTTCAGTCTTTCCTTTCCTACATCACCTCCTGTCTCCCACTCTTGTAATAGCCAAAGACTGAAGAAATAGTCCACAAAGCAGACTGGAAGCAATGACATAAAAACCCACTATAACCTACCTGTCCCTGCTGCTCACAATCCTGGCAAATATCACTGCCGATTTTCTTTTCTTTTTTAATCCATGGGGGTTTTTAATCTATGTTTTGAAAACCTAATAATTCGTCTTTTCAGGACATATAATTAATTTTACTAAGTAAAATAATTCACTTCACTGTATGCAATGTACTAGATATTAAAATAAGCCACTAACTAGACGAATTAGAGAAGGACAGGATATTGGGTGAATGCATATGAAACTCAAGGACCTGAGTTTTGAATTCAATAAACCAAAAAAGTGTTGCCCCCCACAACAGCATAACAAGCTTTCTTTCAACAACCACTTTCTCACACAAAAGCAGAGAGATCTATCTTAAATCTGATGTGTTTGTCAAAGCTCAGGTGTCAACTGTTCGGCATTTGAAATCAACCTAGAAAAATAAGATATTAGCCCTATGTTTTAGGGCTGGTTATGTACTCTTGGGGAGAAGTACACAGGAGCTGAAAGTTTTGGCAGCTTTGTAGCTAATTCAGCTGACAAGAAGCTATCAGACTTGGGATTGAACCCTTGGGTTGGATATTGGGTCATGAAGCCCTGCAAGTTTCTGAGTTATCCCTCTCAGGGTATAGCATCTATCAAGTCCTCAGTAAGAGAGGCAATTTAATCTCAGGCTGTTTTGGCCTCTGGGAAACAGCTTGTGGCCAAAAGAGAACTGCCAGGCACTATAGACTATCAGATCATAGATAGATACTGTCCAGTGTTGCCCATGTTAGGTGAAATGAGAAATCAAAGATCTAGTTTATGCATATCTTAAAGATCTTAAAGATGTGCATAAACTGAAGGCTCAATGTAACTCTGAATAATCCATGGCATTTCAAAACTAATTTCACAACTAATATTCTTGTCTCATTCTCGGCATGATTTTTCCTGCATATGTATTTCACAGTTATCCCACAACAAAGATAGTTTTAATTCACATTCTTGAAATCAGCAAATAAAAATACATAAATAAAAAAAAAAAACCAACCTGATTTTATACATTTGATCATTATTTAGTTTTGTTGAGATTGCAAGGAAATACAATGAAAAACAACAAAAATATTAGCAGGACAGTGAAACACTCTCTAGCTCAGCCCCACATGCAAAGGTGTTGGAAAATACATTTGTATTTTCCAAAATACATTTGTACAAATACATTTGTACTTGGAAAATATGACTGTCTTCACAGCACACAACTTCCAGCATATATATTTCACAGTTGTCTAAATAATAATTCCTGTTTAAATCAGCCATTTACTACTACACATTTAGATTTCATAAATCAAATAAAATATTAATAAGGATACAATTTCTGAACAAAGACTCTAGTAGCACCAAAGTAGCTCTTTTTTTTTTTGGTTCCATTTTGTCTTTTCCAAGTGACTTAAGCAGGTCCTGTCACTATAAGTGACTTCTGAAACCCATGCAAGAATGTCAACAACTCTACTGCTTGTATATAATTTTCTACATCCTGAAAACAGCAATTTACATTGAAGTAGGACTAAAATGTCATGACATGGCAGAAGTATAATTGCTTGGATGTTTAAACTGTGCTTTTCCTGTTTTTGAAAATAATTTAGTTCCCTTAAAGATGAGATTGTATTCAAATTCTTGAGGTTTATGAAGAATACTTTCAGTAGAATTGTCAAAATTCTTGTAATTTTTAGTAGCAAGAGCTTAACTATCATATTATCAAAGAAAAAAAATTAAAGAAACCTTAAGCTTAATTCCAGCTTCATTTCTGGAACAAATGCAAACAAGTTTGAGTTTCCTTTCTTAATGTTAAATATTAAGAAAATATTTATCTTAAATATTGGAAATTAGAATCAACAGAACCACAGAATCCTCAAGGTTGCAAGAGACCTTTAAAATCATCCAGTCCAACTGTCCACCCAGCACTATCACTGTAACCCATAAACCACTGAACTATATCAGTCAGCACCAGACACCTCTTAAACACCTCCAAGGATGGGGACTCCATCACCTCCCTGGGCAACCAATTCCAGTGCCTGGCCACCCGAACAGTGAACATTTTTTTATAATACCTAATCTGAATCTCCTCTCTCAGCTTTAGGCCATTTCCCCTGGTCCTCTCACTGCAGGCATAGTGAAAGAGACTGGCCCCCTCCCCACTACAAATCCATTTCAGGTAGTTGTAGAGAGTGATGAGGTGCCCCCTGAGCCTCCTCTTCTTCAGACAAAACAAACCCAGCTCCCTCAGCCCTTCCCCATAAGACATATTTTCTGGACCTTTCATGAGGCTTGTTGCCCATCTCTGGACACACTTCAGCACCTCAATGTCCTTTCTAAAGGAAGGGGCCCAGAACAGGACACAATACTCAAGGCGCAGCCTCCCCAGTGCCGAGTACAGGGAGGCTGATCACACCCCTAGTCCTGCTGGTCAAGTTATTCTTGATATAGGCCAAGAAGCCACTGGCCTGCTTGGCCCCCTGGGCACACTGCTGGCTCATATTGAGCCAGATGTCAACCAGCATGCCCAAGTCCCTTTCTGCTGAGCCACTCTGGATCCACTCTTCCACCAGTCTGTAGCACTGCTTGGGGTTGCTGTGACCCAAGTGCAGGACCCAGAACTTCAACTTATGCTGACACCACTGTGCAAAAGGTTTTATTCTAAGAAGAAAAAAGCCCTGCAAATACTATTTTTCTTGCATAAACACAGAAGGGTAAGAAGCCAATCTACAAGGTAGCCTATTTTAACATAGCTAGTAAATAATTAAAAAACTTGGCTCAGCACAAGAGCTATATTTTGTATTTAAGTACAACCTGCATTTAAAACACACAGAAATAATCAAAATAGCATGAAGAGTAACAAACTTTTCCAGATATTACTCTAACTAATGGAGTGAGAGGTGAAAGTAAACCATTTAAATTATATTTTGCCATTAAATTGTGTCCTGGAACAATCTACTGCCAGATGAGAAGACAACAAGAGTCCCTGAAGGATTTGTTACTGTGGCTGATTTTGTTTAATGGGTTCTTACAAATTGTTTGGAAAAATGAAAGTGGCTGTAGGTTGTCAAAAATTGCAGATTTATTAAAAAAAAGAGGAATAATGGATGGAACTATGTCAGGGGTAGGAAATAAACACAAAGAATCTGAATAGGGTAGGACAATAGGGATTGAGAGATCATGTGTAGTGTCAAGAGATGATATAATACCTTTCAGGAGGCCCAGCAAAGGATTAAAAGTAACTCAAGTTTGACAAGTCACAGAGAAGATGAATCATGGATAATGACAAAAAGAAACAGCATGAAGACAGGATCACAGAATTTGTGTCACCCAGCAGTAAGAAAGCCAAAAGGTCAGTGAAGAACTGGTAGGTGAATCAGGCAGTTATGCTGTGTATTCTCATCAAATAAACAGTTTTCAAGTTTTAGAAGAGCAGTAAATTTGCAGACTTTGTATGTTTTTCAAAGGGAGCAGTGATCTGCTTGAGAAAATTCATTCTTCAGTCTAGCCAGAATTTCCTACGTTTTTACTACTAAGGCTCATAACACAGTTGAAGAAAACAAGAGTTGGAATAAACAGTTAAAACCAATAACCAAGAAACTGGTCAGTGACTACTGTGATGCACATACCAGTGGCAAGAGAATTGCATTGCACTTTCTCTTCTCTCTTGTGGCAGATTATCTATTTAAGAGACTGTTTTACAAAATTTTAATTGTGTTCTGTGTAGTCAGTTTCTTCTGGATTTTTTTTTTTCCATCAGGGAAGAGGGGAAAAGGAAGAGCGGAAAGCAATACTGACAAAAGCATTCTCACAAACTGAAATCTCTAAAAAGGGAACTGTGACATTACCATAACGAGTAGAGCAATAAACAAGCTCTCAGAATTTCACAGTTAGAAGACAGAAGGTCCCTCTAGTAAGATTCTAGGACCCTCATATTTTCAAAAACAGATGAACATGCACAGAAATATGTACTTACACTCCCTTGAACTTCAAATTCTTTCAGACAGCCTGGAAAGTGGCTATTTAAATTAACGTCTGTAAAAATTATTACAGTTTTTAGAAAGAAAGAAGAGGGAAAAGAGAAAGAACAAAAAACAGAACAAAAAAAAAACCATAACTAAGTGTGAGGTTTTTTTACAATCAGTGCTTTAAAATGTGGGAAAACAGATAGGAGAGAAGGATCCCAAACCCAACCATGGCCAGAAGCAGAGAACAGAAGTACAGTGTTGTCATTGCTTTTCACAGCTGAGATTGTGTTGAGTATTCTATCGCCAGGAATTTATTCTGCTCAGACACTCTTTGGCTCTGAAATGGTTCTTTGAAATATTACAGGCCTTGCAACATGAACAACATGCATAATTTCTCATCAGTGAATATTGCCTCATTGTCAAGCAAAGTAGGATAGATCCCTGTTTTTTTTTCTCTGTGCCATTCAAGGTGCAGCAAAAGCACCATGTCTTTCATATCTAAAAGTCACATGGAAATTTAAAGACTCTTTCTGCTTTTTACCATCTACTGTAGTGATTATCCTCAAAGCTTAGTCCTGTATTCCACTATAATAATTCTCAATAACTATATGTTGTAAAATCATGCTTATGCCACAGACTATACCAGTATACTATACCAGTTAAAGATATCTCTTACAATGTTACAAAAAAAGAAAAAAAAGAATTGATTTTTCAACTATCAAATAATGTTTAAGAATAAATATCTTCCACTGAATAGCAAGATTTTCTTTCTTTTTTTTTCCTTGAAAAGATATGCACTGGCTATGTGACTTGCACAATTTTTAAGTAAAGCAACTTCTCTGTCTGAAGGCATAAACTTTAGATAAATATTAGCTTTCATTCGAACAGTGAAAAATTGTATTTATGTCACTTAATCATTAAAATACTGTAATTTTTTGCTTTGTTTCAAAATGTTGGAATCTATTGACATTTTGAATGTTCACAGAAAGGGAAATAACAGTTCCAAGTTTAGTTTCAGCCAGTCAGACTACTTCAAAATCACAAAATAAACCTATTAATGATGGAAAGAGAGCTTTTGTTTTGATAAATC
This sequence comes from Calyptomena viridis, assembly GCA_013390005.1. NCBI lineage: Eukaryota > Metazoa > Chordata > Aves > Passeriformes > Eurylaimidae > Calyptomena > Calyptomena viridis. Next base: position 41,379 of record WEIV01026470.1, read on the forward strand.
TGTAGACTCAATCCATGCAAGTTACACTTGAACCTGTACATGAAAGTTCCTGATCAGAAACAGCAGATGTGCCAATAAAAACAAATTATTAGAAAAATCTCTAAACCCATTTTTTGGTAGTTTCTCTAACTAAAAGGTGTTGACTGTGTGAATATGTGGCAGGAAGCCTTTAGCTAAATATCCTGTATCATTACAATGAAAAATGTATAAACTTCATAAGTGTAGCACTTGATGAAGCAGTCTTTATCTATGGGCTTTTTCTTCTCCCTATTAAATTAACTTCATTCAGTACCTTGAAGGTATATGCAGCTCCTTTCTTAACAGACCTCAGAGGGGACTTTCGAGCTGTTCAGTACATTATATGATATATTGCAATAATTTAAGCAAAATTTCCTATCAGAAAGAATCAGTTATCTCTTTTGGCACAAAAAACTATTCTCACATGAGCACTACCTTTTGTACCTCTCCATCAAGCCATGGTGCTGTCTGATGGTAATAGCTGAAAAAGTGATTCTGACGCACTTCCTTCTGATTATAAATTAAGTTTGTGCAAAAAATTGTGAAAATCACAGACTACAACTCTTTGAAAAATCTGTATTTCTGAAGAACTCTTGTCTCATTAGAGAAAAAAAGCCAAAACCAGATTAGTGCTTTCTTCAAACTTCTTGTGAGAGTGAACAGCCAGTACGATTATATTATATATGTTGTATTTAACTGTGGGGGGGGGAAACAACCAACTTCAATACTCCATCCTTACAGATACCGTGATAACCACAAAACACATGTACATATTAAGGTCACCTGCCATCTTTCCCACAATTTCCAGGGAAATTTCCATGGTATAGAAGATTTCTTTTGTATTTTAATGATAATATTTCACATTATTGAAAAAAATATCATGATACCTTTATGGATTGCAGTATTGTTAAATACTCTGAGAGAAAATAGGTCAGTGAGTTTAAAATAAGTCACTACAGGGTGAAAACAGAAGTCTTCCTTTGAATTACTGCTCTGTGGGTCTATAGACCTTGTTCCTGTGATGTTTCATATTATCATGAAAGTTATGAGACAAGATGGCTCCATGATTTGGCTCTTTCCCACTGCCTGGGGATATTGTTTCTGAGTGTCCTCCTAAAATAGTGACAAAATTTTGCTCCTGGGTTCCCTCCTCCAGAGCAGGTGTCAGAACACATCCGCAGGAACTCTGCATTCTAATAGAGCACCTGGATTCATAGAGTGTTTTTCTAACAGAAAGAAACATTAAATGAAAATATACAAACACAGAGAAATAATTGCAAATTCAGTTCCTACAAGTAACCATACTACAAGTAGAGTTACAGAGAGCTATAACTACAAACATTTAAATTAGGAGTTACAATTCAACTTCAAGTAAGGAAAACCAGCCAGAGAGATGTCCCCGCACACACTCTTTACAAGGGTCCATTCAGAGGTCCAAGTTCTTTTATGATACAAAAATCCTCAATAACACTCCTATGTCTATGACTCTTGCCTTGAAAGGACACAGGTGAATATTCCTTTTCAAGCTCCATCAATCTATAAGTTCTTTACACCCTCTGTTCTTAAGTTAAAGCTGGGATCCTGACCCAGAAAAAAAATTGCATATAGCTAAAATTATCATAATATTTCTTATTTCTTAGTGACTGGGGGAAAATAAAACACAATATGAATCAATTTGTGCCTGTCCTGATTGTGCATTTCATTGATAATGTTGTATAAGATAACCCTTAATGGCACTCAGGAATAATTTGTGCTTTTAATTTGTGCCTTTCTTTGGCACAATCCAGGAGACAAGTTAGATTTTTATTCAAATTCACAGTATAGCAGACCTGAGTAGGCCAATTTTTTTTTTTTATATTTACCTATTTGGCTTTTCCTACTGGTACAACACAACAATTTGACAATACTCAAGCTTAACAGGCAAAACAGAACCAGTCTGCCTTTTCCAGTTGTGATGGGCTGGCTGTGGTTGGATGCCTCCCACCCAGTAAGCTCCAACTTCCCCTCCTCAACAAGACAATGTGGTTCCTCTCCACTGACCGAAATCCTTCAGGAATAAAAGTTCCTCTAGTGTCAGCTTTCCCTCAGGACACATCAATCTGTTCCAGATTAGAGTCCTCCACAGACTGTAGCATCCTGCTCCAGCATCATCCTCTCCATGGGCTGCTCCTCTGCTTCGGCACTTGGAGCACCTCCTCATTTTCTTCTCCAACTTTGGTGTTTTCAGAACTGTTTCTTACATTCTCCCCTGCTCCTCACAATCCTCAGCAGCATTTTCACTTTCTTACCTGCACAAAGGTGCTACACACATGGCTGATGGGGTCAGCTGGGTCCTGCAGCGGGTCCACTGAATCCAGCTGTGTCTGGCACAGGGCAGTCCCTGCCTTCTCTTCACAGAAGCCATCCCCCAGCTGCCAGCACATTGGCACTTATGCCCATTATTCTGGCCTAAATGTGACTCTGATTCAAAATAGGAAAGCCAGCACGGAAATGGCAGGCAAAAGTTCGTCTTTCAACTTATCCTACAGCTACACCTCAATTCTAAATGCAAAGCTGGCCCCTTTAGTCCCACTTGAGTGCAAACTCTCATTAACACTTGGCGATTTAAAACAACTGCAGTGGTAATTTCATGAGAAGGTTTGGCACTATTTATTCCTCAGTTTCATGTTAAAGGAGATGGAAAAGTTTTTTCATCCCTGCTTTCAGAATGTTTTTTCATTGGCTAATGCCATCTTCGATTGTACAAATTACATTATCCCCTAGCCTTGCCCAGGATGGCTACAACTATAAAAGAATCTTAAAATGAATGCACATATCTGCACATAGACAGCTCATGGAACAACTGGCAAGGGAAGTTTCTGTATTGATGCAGAACTACTTTTTGTCCTGAAAACTTGAGTTAAGCTTTTTGGGAGCTATGATTATGGATCAGATTAGGGCATGGTGTTTGAGTAATTTTTCCCAATTATCTAGAAATTCGGTGATAAGAATTTATTGAAAGTACTGATAAGGTTGGAAAGTCAACAGTTATGATTATTAAATTCTACTTCATATCATGAAACTTAAGACTGTACAATCCTGTCACTTGTATAAACCCAAAAGAGGATGTAACATGAAGTTAAAACTAATTCTATGAGAATTACTGGGATGACTTTGAAGAGAACAAAACTGACACCACATTAAAAACGAGCCTAAACTTTTAAACTACATATAAAGTATAATAAATATTGGTCCCATTTCATTATCATTATACAAGCTGTTAAATAAATTACCACTTAGATTGTGAAGAATCGTGTGACCTTTTGTCCTATGGGATTCAAAGGAGATGCTCGTTTTTGGAGAATTATTGAAATCCAATGACAACACGCAGATGAAGTAAGATGCTCTTAACTTAATAGTGGCTGTGGCATGTATCTGTACAAGAAATTGGAGATGGGCGAAATCAGCCTTACATGCTGATAGATGAGCCTGAGCCCATTCCAAAACCAAATCCATTTTTTGCCTCTTTTTTCATTGCTTACTGGGAAAAAAAAAGTCTTCTTATGCTAAGGTAACTTATTATTTTCTACTTTCTAACTCTTTCAAAGACTTGCTTTCTTCAGCTGTTGAACAAACAAAACTGATCATGCAAAAATAAAGATATGTACTTTATAAAAACTTTTTTTCTTAATCTACTGAATAGATATTTTCAAATAGCTGTTGTCTCCCTTTCCCATTAGAGCTGGTCAAATTATGAGCAACTGATTGCTTTATTGCAGAGTCCAACTTTTGACTCCCTGGTGACAAAAGCCATAATAGATAAACAGCTGGAGTATTCTCTTCACTTGGAGATTACCTTTGCCAAGAATGCTTTTGACTGTGAAAGCAAACACACACACAGACACACACATCAGGGAAAGACTGTGAAAATCATCTATGAAAAGCCGTAAACATTCCTTCTTTTAGGATTTTCTGTTGTGCTTAGGACTGTACTGTGGAAAAAACTCATAGTGCACAACTGAGCTCAGCACCACAGCATTGCCAATTGCAATTCTCTCAGTCATGCAGAGAACAACCAGGTAAAAAAATGTAAAATGAATTCCTGAAGATCATAAAGAGTAGCTACAATGTAGACAGGAATAGAAGGCAGCAACATCCATACGCTGATTTCCACAGCACAATTCATTCATTCTCCCACTTCCTGGAAAAACTGGACCGTGCATTTAACTACTCATGTATTATACCTCTGATCCAGTGCACATCTACTTTTATGTATGTCTCCACACACATGGGCTACGAAATAGGGCTTATTTTAGAAAACATGCATATGCTAGGGGCTGAAATCGTTCAAGGAGATGAAAGAAGAACCACTGACATGAAGTAATGTAACCAGTGTGATGCACTAGCAGGATTGTTTTAGCAACAGCACTTCAAACGAGCCAAGTGCAGTGGCAGCAACCAAGATCTAAGAAAAGATGGCAAGATAACTGCTTGGATTTAGGTTCCTAGATGCAAGATTTGGACATCATTTCTGAGTAGTCAAGAACTAGGGTTATATCAAAGATGACATGTTAGCAATGTGCCTTAGTCAGTGATAGGTGATCTCTAACATGGGAAGGGACAGGAGATGGAGAAAAGATGAAGGTGTCACTCTAAAATATGCACTAAACAAACATTCAGAGGTGGCAGGCAGGACAGTTTCAGTGAAGTGCATAGGAAAGGATTGAGTCTGGAGAGAATATGAGGTGACCTTGAAGGGCAAGATCTACAGACAGCAGACACAGAGGGGTCATTTAAGGAATTCGGAGGTGACGGAGAAAGTGGATAGTATTAAGATATGGAAAATTCAAGAACAAGTTTAAAATTACTATTGTTGAACAGGGCTCTGAGCAGCCTGAGCTAGCCAAAGATATCCCTGATCACTGCAGTCTTGAGTTTGAACCTCAAAGGTCCCTTCCAAACCAAGCTTTTGTATGATTCCATGACGGTGTATTTTTACAGATTTTGACAGAATGTATTTTTACTGTGAAAAGAAGAAACTTGGTTAGGAGTTTTTTTAGGATGTTCACAAGGATGAGAAAGGTAACCAGTGGAATAATCTTATTAGAAGTTTTAAGGACAGGTATCTGCCCCAAAGAACTTACAATTTTCATAAAGGAAGTTCTTGCACAGCCTGGGACTTTGCAAAGATTCAGCACTTGTTAATATATAGATCAAACTCACAGACGAGTTTCAAGTGTGAAATATCCCATCCGGCTTGTAGCACTCACCAACCTTTAGACAGAAATAATAATAAAGTGGTGAAATGGGATATGGCATACACCATCTGGCAGCTGTGCAAACAAGAAGAAGAACCCTATGAAGAACATTATTACACATTTGGGGACCTGCTGATTACATTGCATGCCTAAGGTTAGACATTTTGGTGTGTAAAACTTGAGAACACAGTCTAAATCATGGATAATTTAATAGGTTGCACATGGACTTCACCTCTAGTTTATTAATTCTTTTTTATTCAACAATACATCCCTTTTTAAGAGACTTTCTTACTTTTATGGTAAACTGCTTAAATTATTCTTCCAGACACAAAAAATCAAAAGGAAAAATTCTTATTTTTCTGTAATAGTAGGAATGTGCATTGTGGTCTTGTCCTATCAAGGTGTTCAGTTTTGCCAAATAGTTGAGTTCATATTTGAAATTAATATATCACGTGCACAGATGGCAAATCATCTTCCCCTTAGAAAGACCAAAGTTTGGGTTTTTTCATCTCTTTTCTCGCTTTTTTTTTCCCTTTATGAAGAAGAACAACGGAAAGCGATAAAGATAACTGTGTTAATAAAAAAAGCTCTTTAAACCAACAAGCTTATGGATTTTGAAGGACTGCCAGGAGAGTCATTAACAGAAAAATATTCCAAAGGCACTTAAACGTGTTCTCTGACTTCAATAGACTTGTTTCTGTCACCTCACAAGAAAACAGAAGAACAGAAAGCTCAGCCTTATCCCCTGGCTGGTTCACTGTGCTCAGCAGTGCATTTCGATTTTCCATTCAGGCCTGCCTTCAGTGCCAGAATTCTCTTTCCCCCTCCCTCTTTAGCCAAGAAATCCTCATCTTTCCTCCACCTATCTTACATGGACTATTTCTGCTATTTGAAACTGACTCCTCACTTCTTTAAACCATTGCTATTTACCAGAGCAGCCTATTTCATCACACATGACTTGTAGATTACACACATAATTGTAGATTATTAGGTTTTCCAGTCATAGAGATGATGTTTGCNTGTCTTTCTGAAATGCAGTGGTGTGTACATCATTCAAATGCTGCAACAGATGGTGCTTCGGAAAAAAGAGATCAAGTTCACAAATAAAATGGACTGATCCAAAATTGTAGATTATTAGGTTTTCCAGTCATAGAGATGATGTTTGCATCAGATGTCACAGTAACCTGGAAACACTGACCTCAAAACTACTTCACCCATGGTCCTACTAGTAACTGGCTTTAACATCACCAAGAGTTTTTTCTCTCAGTTCACCTACAAATACAGAAACATTATCAGCTAATATTTATTCACCTGTTCCCTCATGTTCTACCATGTCTCCGGATTGAAAAGCAGATTGTTTCAGAATTATGGAACTGTAGAAAGTTTGTTTCCTATGGAGTTCTGTCTCAGATCTTCTATGTCATCCCTACTTTTACACCTTTTTTATATATCCTTGCCTAACCAGGTTCTCTGCCTCATCCCATCCTTCCTCTGATTGTCATAATCCCAGCTCCTTCCCTCCTGTTTTTTCTCTTCAATATTCAGTTTTCCTTCTACAACTGCATAAAACTTCAGCCTTGTTGATTAGCTTGGCAAGGAATAGGACATGTTGTGACCAGCCCAGCTCTGTGCATAATCATCATCCTGATGACCATTGGTTTGCTTTCTACTAGCATCAACGTTCAGTCTCTCTTCTGATCCCAGATGCTGACTTCCACAAAATTCTGTCAAATTTGGCGTGTGGAGTGACTGCTTAAGCCTCATTTCCTTAGGAAACCAGCTAAAACATTTCACTTCCTTTTTCTAAACTGGATTAAATAACTGCAAGATGGATGGTGTAGCAGCCGGACAAACATGACCTGGTCAGGAATGGCGCCAGAGCTCACAGGTGCTTCTTTCAAAGGCTGGGGAAAACAGCTCACAGTGTTGACTCATCTTTCAGCCCTCATGGATTTTCCTAATTGCTCAGTGAATTATTCACCCCAGCTTGCTATTCCCTCTAACACCTACTTTGCTTGTGCATTTGCATGCAACACCTACATGTCACCCTTCCCCTAAAGTACCAACAATAACAAATTGAAAAGTTAGCTCCCACTTTCACAGCATCAAGGATAGACCCTTCTGAGGGTGGGCTACAGCACCCAGATGACAAAACAGAGAGAAATACTCTCTTTCTGAATGTTGAATTATCATGCTGTAATAATCAGGGTACAACTGCAATTAATGAAATATCCTCCAGTGGAAGATTGGACCTGTTCTAAAGCTGGAGAAGAACTGAAATTATTCAAATGCAAAAGCATTTATGAAAAAATACAAAAGGAGGATGTATCAGTTGTAAATTGCAAGCTAACTGACACTGCATTGCACTCATTAGCCCTTAATTTAACTGTGAGAAATACTCTCTTTCTGTGCAATGTATTCATTTAAAATACACAGAGAATGTTGTACCACAGTTTTTCTCCCACTGTATTCAACAAAATAAATTACATTTGAAGTTATCTTCTTAGTAGAACTCAAAGCCTAATATAATATCCAGTTAGAATATTAAAACCAAGGATCTGAGCTTTTTGGATCAGTCTAAAAGATGGCAGAAATACTCAATTAAATTGAGATTATAAGATACTGGTTTTTAAACAGGAGTAACCCAGTGTTGTACATTGTACACTGTACCCAGTGTTTGTACACTGGTTTTCAAGGCTGAAAAAACAGCAGTTTGATTTCCCAAATCCTGTCAGCCAAATATTTCAGAGAGGTTACAAATCTTAATTGACCATAGCACCACATGTCAGGAAAGGTAAGTAGTGTCACTACTATGCCAAGGAGGAGAAAAGTAGGACAATGGGAAGGAGCAATAGGTCAAGCCTGGACAGCATGACAGCCTAGATTAAAAGCCAGGCATTGCTGGATCTCAATCCATGCTTAAAAATCACGGCTTCAACAACAAACAAAAAAATTGGTGGTCAAATTTGGTTGAATTTGAGAGACTATTCCATAATCAATCATGACAGGGTTAATTCTCTTAAACTCTCACTGACAGATGCTAATCTGCCCTGGAGTACATCCATGATTCCAGGATAATTATGAACGCAAATCTCAAAAAGCAGTGAAGAATTGTGC
>WEIV01026474.1:0-18284 GCA_013390005.1 Calyptomena viridis
TCACTGAGTTTTCTGTTACCTAAGAAGTGCCTGTGATTAAGAATGAATTACCACAAAAGAAACCTGACTAAGTGAGAATGAACAATTTAAACTGTCACACCAATATAATTAATATATAACAAGCACAATTAAAAACAAGTACTTTATCACCTGCTATCATACAACAGTATCTGAGATACCAGTGTTCTTAGCAGGAAATCATAGATCAGACAAGCACTTCCGAAAAATTGTGAACTATTCAGACCTCATTACATTCAGGCATGGAACCTGGCTGCCAAAATCTAATTGATCAGAAAACATTACCTAGCAAAACCTTAACACATCCTTACCTCCCATTCCTCTCCTTCTTCAGGCTTTAGTCGCAATTCATATTCAAGAGTAAGCCATCCAGATCTGACATCAGCTAGTGGGGGTGGAGACCATGTCAAGACCAGATATGGTTTCCTATTCACTGACTTTTTTAATTCCAGAGTTATATTCACAGGAGGATCTGGCTGTACTGTTAAAATAAAAGAACTGTCAAAAAGAGTCTAAATTATTTTTTCCTTGCATACTAGGAAGAAATATAAAATGATGCAAGTGAAGAGTTGCCACCTCCATTGTGTCTAGTAATTTAGAAATTATGCTGGAATATGGGAATCAAGAGTTTCCAGATAAATTAAACCTTAAAGGAAAGTAAATATGTTGAATTGATGTTGATATTTGCCTTAATCATTTATCAGCAAAAATGTTTCTTTGCCTTTTTTTTAATTGTTGTTTTTCCCCACAACCGTGTTTCAAAGTTAACATCCTTAATGTTGTGTTAGGAAAGTTGTGGTTTACCACTATCACATCGAAGTTTAGCATAAATATTTAGGAATGCTGAAAACACAGATGTAGCTGATGAAACCTTCCCCCTCCACATTCTACATTCAGAAAACACAACAGCATAATCCCTACACACATATGTAAGGATATTTAAAATTAAACCAAAACAGCAATGTTAAAGTTCTGTCTATTCTCAAAACCAAACCAAAATGGAATACAGGTTTCTGCTACAGTCAGCCTTGCAGCTTCCTCAGTTCAGAGATAGAGCTTCTGCATATTGTGCATATATTTTACCACTGACTGATGCAAAGCTTCATCAAGTAAGGAGTCATGGCATGGAGATAAAATATAAAGCCTTTTCTTCAGCAGCCCTTTTCCAGTTGCCAGACTCCTGGCAGCCAGACCCTTGAAAACAAAATGGTTATCAGTGACAATGTTCCATTCCCTCAGAAAAAAAACCCCAAATACTTGTTCACTGTCACTCTGTGGAAAAAGTCTGAAAACGAGATTATCAGTGCACTGCTATAAAAAGCACTAATGCAGCTTCTCTTGGTCTGGAAACTACTTTTATGTAATCAAATTTAAGTATTATTAATTAAAAGATCAATTTGATTTCAGTTGCTTGTACAGTGGAAAAAAGATTTTAGCTGTATGATGTTTCTTAGGGTTTGACTGAAGGAAATAAGGAAAACCAATAAATGGTTATCTGAACATAGTTTTAAGGCTTTTAGCATTTTTATGCTTCCTTTGAAAATACAATGGTAAAGGGATGAATATTGATTTGTTATTACACCATAAAAGATCTTATTTGTACAAGTTTTTAACTTGGATATAATGCTGTATACAAGAAGAGCTGGAATTAAAATTCTTGTGTCAAAACTCATGATTCTGAACTACTTGGTTCTACAGAAAATACTTTATAACTCTTACCTATGTAAGTCACATCTACATAATGAGGATCAGAGACATTACTTCCCATTTCATTAGTTGCCCTCACAGTAATATTGTATATGGTCCAGAAAGAGGTGTGCTTTTTATCGAAGTAGCATGAATTGGGGCCTGCAGTTTTGTAATCTGGACATTCATAAACTTTTTCTTCTCTGAAATGAAAGAATCACAGTGATAAGGTTACACAGGCCAAAACACCTGACTTTGATTACTAGTACTTCAGCATTATTTAGGGCTGGATCTGATTTTTCATGCCTGGCAATGCGAAGAAAATCAGAATACTGCTTCCAGACTAATGAATCACTGGACAATTCCAGAGACTGTAGAAAGCATTTTCGCCCCAAAATAAAGACTAAAAAGCCTGAAGAGTTTAGGCCATTGTAGATTACAGCAGTGGGCTTGTAGAGTGGAGCTCTTCCTTCTCAGAAAGCCATTATCTACTGCATAACCCTTACATGTTCCAGAGTGAGTAGAAGTAATTGCTGAAGTCTTTTAATCTATCTGTTAAAAACCATGTATTTCCAGTGTTCATTCCACACTTACAGGAGTTCTGCATATTACACTAATATGCTTTCAGAATTTATTTTGGTCTTTCATCACTTGTTCATTAAAAAAAATCTACTTTGTACCTGTCCTCCAAATCCATTCCTAAGCTTCCCAAAACTGGAGCAGGGATAGGAGAGAAAGTTGAGTGTGTAGTACTTGTTTCCACACTCCTCTGAGGTGCACAATGACAAAAGAGAATGTTGTGGATGTGGACCTCATACTCTGCCCTACCTGGCTGGACCAGTATGTATCTTCTTCCACTGAGACCTGGCTCTCAGTTGACACTTACAGAGTTTAGCATCCAGTTTGGTCAGTGCAAGGCTGAGTAGTGCTAGGTAAACCAAAAATAGTTCACAAGACCTAAAAAAATACATTAACTATTTCTTTAAAATGAATGTTTAGCACTTGATCTAAGTTCCAAGGAAACATTACTGCAAAGCCAGGAGGCTTTGCATGGCCTGTGAATGCTAGTGCAAAATAAGCATTATCAGCAGATTAAAGTGTTAGTATCTGGTATCTTGGACAGTTTTATTTCCAGGGCTGCACAGCCAAAGAGTTACAGGACTGTGATTTGTATTGCTCAGTACTATGCAATTGCTGCACAATGGCAACTTCCAAGACAGTCCATTTTTCTAAGCAGAAGAATTCACAATAATTCACAATAATTCACTTGACATTATAAAGATATCCTATTTCAATCTTAAATACATTGCTGCTTTAGTGCTATTCCAAAATATGCCAGTGGAGAAAATCATGGATTACAGAAGATGACATCTCCCTAGCTGCAAAACCAGCCACAATGGATTTTTCAGGTCCTTCCAATGAAACACTAAATAACTATACAAAGTTTATTACCCCTCTTTGCTGTAAAGCAAAGTGTGGTTAGTAGGATGTCCTCCATCTGAACTAGGTTTCCACCAACAAGTAAATGTTTCCTTTTCAGGAGAACGGCACTTTATTATTGTAGGCTTTGCAGGAGGTGACTCTCCTGTAAGAGAGAAAGAAATAAACTATTTAGTAAGCTTAATGCATTAGTCCACCCTGAAGTCATAAAACAAAAAGACTACAAAAAGATCACAAAAGAAAATACAAAGAAAGGAAAAGTTTTGCTTCATAGTAGCATATGAAAGGAGGGACTGTTCAGTGGTTCAGGCAACAGCCTGATACATTCACCTGGATTCAGAATCCCTTCTCACTGCAGCCATCCTGAAGAACTGTTTCAGTTCTCTGACTGTGGCTCTTTGCCCCAAAATCTCATGAGGAGTGCTCGAATACTGTCACAGCAGGCTTCACAAAGATATTTTAAACACACTATTACGATGCAATCTATTTTCTAAGTTGTTCATATTTCAGCTGGGAGAGAGTTAAATTTTACTCAGTAGCTGGTACAGTGTTTTCATTTGATTTCAGTAGGAGAATAATGTGGACAATACACAGATGTCTTGGTTGTTGCTAAGTTATGTTTATCCTAAACCTAGGACTTCTTTGTGTCTCATGTTCTGCCAGTGAGGCAGTACAAAACAGAAAAAAAAGACTGGGAGCAAACATAGTCAGGACAGGTGACCTGAACTGGCCAAAGGGATATTCCACACCATAGAACATCATCCCCAGTATATAAATTTGGAAATCACCTTGAAATGGGGATGATCAGGGTGTGGGGATGTGATCTGGCATCAGTCAGTGGGGGGTCAGCAACTGTATTATGATTCACTTGTTGTGGTTTTTTTCCTTTTTATTATCATTATTGTTATTATTTATCATTATTATTATTATTATTAATGTATTTTACTTTGTTTCAATTCTTAAACTGTTCTTATCTGAACCTTCAGGTTTTACTTTTGATTCTCCTCCCCATTCCACTGGGTTGGGGTGTGGGCTGTGAGTGAGCAGCTGTGCTGTGCTTACTTGCCAGCTGGCCTTAAACCAAGATGTACAAAACCCATTTTTTTAAAATTCAAAAAGTGTGTTTTAAGGTTACTCTGATTGTTTAAAAAAATTGCTGTCATTTGTTTTGGCCTTTAGGTAAGAAAAACGAAGAATGTAAATGTTTGCCCATTTGTTTATGTCCTTGCCAGTAATTCTCTACTGAAATACCTATGATCTGACTCCAAAGATACAAAGCAGCAGCTGTCATATTTCCTTGTAGTGTTGTTATTTTCAGTACTCAGGCTACTTGCCTGATTGCTGCCAAGCAAGTTTTTATAGACTCAAGCAAAGCACTTGAGGGCAGAGAAAAATGCTTAAATTTTGAATAGGATTATGCTATTCAGAACTCTGATGTGATTAAAATTTTTGCAATTATGTATTTGTGGCAAAAATATGGTCCTTTTACATCAATAATATATATTTTCTAGTATGTAGAGCAGAGACATTGATTTTCCAAATTTCTAATTGCCTAGGACTGATCTGAAAAAGGGGCATTTAAATGATTTTTTCTGTTAACAGTATTCAGCAATCTCCATCTCAAATAATGAATAATACAACTAGTAACAGAAAAAGAACATCTGAGACAATCTGGCTGAAGTGTTTGGCAACAAGATACAATGTCATGCATATTTAGTGTGTCTACTCAAACTCAAGAAAACATAGATAATGAGTTCCATGTGACAGTATCTGCAAGTCTCATGCTCTGTTAGACACAACAGTGCTTTCAATCCAGGTTCTTACAAAAAACTATTACCTGACATCTGTAGCTACATATAAAATCAATGTTATTTTAAATAAAGGGACAGGAATAGTAAATCATTTAGGAACACCCGTATCAGAAGTGATTTCCTAGTAACACAATATTTGTCAGAGCCAGTTTCACCAGAAGATCCTGAGTGGATCAACAAGACTAAATAAGCAATTACCAAGAAAGTACAGTAAAATTCACTGAGCTGTTCTTCCAGTACCGTGAAGTATCTGCCTGAGAATCAAGTTTTCAGGCCTGCCATTTAGGTATCTTTCACAACATTGAACCTGACAAAATTTACAAACAATTTACACAACAGCAGTCATCCACTCACCACTGGGGATCTGGATGTGTCTTTCAGAGCTCCACTCACTCCATTCTCCAACGTCGAACATGCAACGGACTTGAACAACATATTTCCCCCCAGCTTGTAACCTGGTCACCTTGTAGTGTGTCTGCACTCCAACAGACATTGTCTGAAAAAGAAAATGGACTGGGAAAATAATAAAGAATTGGGCCATTTTAACAAATAAAACATAAAGGAATAGGCTTAAGTAACTCAGTTCTGAAAGTCAAGAATCTGAGTTGGTATTTTATAAGATGTGAATTATAAAGAAGCAAAGGCAGTGACTTAGCAGAAAAATTCATTTTAGTGACACTGAGATTCTGATACTCAAGAACATACTTAATTGTAGTCTTCCTACAATGCAAGGAACACTATAGGCAATCCAACCCTCCATATAATCCTTCTCAGTGCCTTTAAGTGCCTTTCTCAGGCCCTTTGAATTTCCCTTCAGAATTCTTTCAAAGCTTTCTCCACAATTAAAGCAACAATGATTTAGGTAGCATTAAGGACATCTAACTTAAGAATGATATTTTATCCTGAAAACTGAGCTGTGGGACTTTTCTGTCTAACAAGATGCCAACAGTGGGGAATGTCGGTGGAAATGGTGTGTGTGAGTAAGACACACCAACATTTCTAAGCAGCAGGTTGCCTCCAACTGATCATGTTGAAGAGGATGATGATGATAAATGTCAGTCCAAACAAATAATAATTAGGGAACAACTGAGAGACTTCTCAAGGTCAAGCTTGAAAAGTAATAATAAAGAAATGTGAAAATCTGTAATAGTGGGGGGAGACTGGAAACTTCAGCAGTAGCTGAAGTGTAGTTTGATGCTCTCAGAAGCTGCTCTGCCAGCATCATGACCTCTGTCTGGGCCAGCCAGAGCAGCCTCCCTCTCTGATGCTGTGAGTAGCTGCTCTCCAGACAGCCTGGGCTGCAGCAGGCAGGAAGCCACACCTGGGTGTACACATGTGACTGTGTGGGTGCTTTCTCCCTGATGTGTGTCTTAGCAGACTGTGAGAGGGGACATGGGGTCACATTATGTTAAAGCATCCACGTCGCCCACAGAAATAGGTAAAAATAGGAGCATTTGAATTCCCAGGAGGGAGGGATATGCTTGTAACCTACCCTTCCTGGGAGAGGGGAATTTCTGTATATAGCATATCTATGTCTGGGACTAGTTATAGAAATGTATTTACGAATTTGTAGTTGTCTAGTAACATTTTTAAGTGCCTGGTGTTGTGATTCATCTATTGCAATGCCACATAGTTAAGTGATTAATAGTTAATTACATTTAATGAATCAATAAATTGCTTTGATCCTGATTTGGTTTAAACTATATGAACTGAACAGTCTTTTACCGGGACACTTGGGAGCAGATGCATTGATAAACACTAAAAATAAATATTGTATTAGGGCATTAAGTAGGGTTTTGTAGTGTATGGCATTAGGATGATTATGCAAATATGTTGAATTTCACTGTCTCTATTTTTCTTTCCTTAAACAGATTTGGTTACATTAATTTTTCTATCCTTAGAGAAACTAAAATTTCTACAATATCAGTTAAATTGGGACAAGAGAACTCACTGAACAGAACATTTATACGACAAATATAATTTTCCATTACCTCCCATTCTTCCTTTTCCTCAGGTTTAAGTCGTAGCTCATAGTGATACACATGTGAATTAGAGCTGACATCAGCTAATGGCGGTGGAGACCATTTTGCCCAAAGGTATGTTATGCTAGCAGATGTTTTTGTTTCTAGAGAGACATTCACAGGAGCATCTGGCTGAACTGTACAAATGAATGAAAAGCGTGGCATTAATACTTTAATTTACTCTCAGAAGAGGCACCTCCTTTATGGTTTTGTATTTCATCACATTAATTGCAGATCATTCAGCACTTCTGTAAGGGAATAGTACCATAGCCTTTTTTCCTTTCTACCTAACAAGTTTAACTAGCTACTCATCTACTACATTATCAGCAAATCTTAGACTTTACTCTGAGCTTGTCAGGCTAAGGAAATACAAATCATAATTTCATTAGGCCACTCTTGCAAAATTAAAATGTCAGATATTTCATAGCTAAAACGACTAAATTTTCATTACAATATATACATTATGTGTATGCATAAAGCAGAATGGAGTCAGGAATATTAAATACTACAAAAAGCCTGTAGAATGCTCAGGCAGTTAGTTTCATACTCCTGAGTCTTCAATGCCAGGAGCCAGAAAGACGTTCACATTTGGAAAATTTAGTTAGCTTTACCTAATTAAAATTTTATCATTTTCATTGAGTCTAATTGAAATACTGGAGACAACTAGAACCCAATTTTTCAGCCAAAGCTAAAATGACAATACTTACTTCATTTGTTAGTAAAACACAGTTTTCAATAAATTTAAGATGCATATTTTAGATCGTCTGTAGATAAACACTTCTCCATATCAAATTTCACATAATGACATAAGAAACCTTTCACCACTACTTGTTCTGGCATTAAAAACTGCATACATCTCCAACTAGCTTGTTTTCCATTTCATTCTTCTGCTTTTACCTATGGAGGTTATATCCACATACTGAGGATCTGAGCTGTTACTTCCAATCTCATTCGTTGCCATTACAGTGATAATATATGTTGTCCAGGGATTAGTGTGGTTTTTATCAAAGTAGCAGGAATTGGGGCCTGATGCTTGGTAGTCTGGACATTCATTGATTTTTTCTTCACTGAAATAAAATGATTTAAAAGTTAAAAGTTTAAGAAATGAAGCAAAGCAGATAATATTCTAGTAATGGCCTAGGTTCAGCAGAGAAATTTGAAATGTTGATATATAATCTTATATTACTTATATATATGTATAAATATAATTATATTACATGATAATGTAATAATTGTATATAATATATATTCTCACCTCTGGGAAACATTTTGTGTCAAATCTTATTGCCATAAATGCTTCATTCCTATTTTTACTGCAGTGAACCTGGGTGAGTGCTTTCACTCCCTTTTTTATACACAGAAATATGTTAACAAAAGAATTTAAAGTGAAATTTCCAGAGACAGCACGAGGCAGTTTTCACAATATTTATAAGCAAGTAAAATGGAAATTAAAGACATTCACTTGGATGAAATAAGAGAAGTTGCTAAATATCTTTTCTGCATATTCCCCTAGGAAATTAATCTGATGGGCCCTATGGCAGAGACCGGTTTTATTGATTAGTTTGCTTTCAGCAAGATCACAGTATCATTTAGGCTGGAAAAGATCATCTCTCTAAGATCATTGAGTCCAACCTTTGACTGATCTCCATCTTGTCAAGTAGACCATGACATTACATGCCACATCCAGTCATTTTGTGGAACACCTTCAGGAGTGGTGATTCTACCACCTCCCTGAGCAGTTCATTCCAATGCTTAAATACCCTTTCCATAAAGAAATTCTTCCTGATGTTGAACCTGAACCTCCCTGGCATAGCTTGAGGCCATTTCTTCTCATCCTGTCTCTAGTTATGTGAGAAGAGGCCGACCCACATCTCACTACGCCCCCCTTTCACGTAGTTGTAGAGGTCTCCTCTGAGCCTCCTCTTCTCCAGGCTAAAAAAACCCCAGCTCCATCAGCTGCTAATGACAGAACTTGTGCTTCAGACCCTTCCCCAGCTCCGCTGCCATTCTCTGGACTTGCTCCAGCATCTCAATGTCCTTCCTGAATTGAGGGGCCCAAACTGGACGCAGGACTTGAGCTGGGGTTTCGCCAGTGCCTGATCGCTGCCCTGGTCCTGCTGGCCACCCTGTTTCTAATACAAGCCAGGATACCATAGGCCTTCTTGCCCACTTGGACACACGTTGGCTCATGTTCAGCCTCTGTTGACCAGCACTCTCAGGTCCTTTTCCACTGGGCTGTTTTCCAGTCGTTCTTCCCCAGTCCTGTAGTATAGCCTGAGGTTGTTGTGACCCAAGGACAGGACCTGGCACTTAACCTTGCTGAACCTCATACCTTTGGCCTTGGCCCATTGATCCAGCCTGTCCAGATCCCTCTGCAGAGCCTCCCTACCCTTCAGCAGATCAACACTTTCTCCTACATGCTGTCATTTGCAAACTGACTAAGGGTGCACTCGATCCCCTTGTCCACATCATCAATGAAGATATTAAACAGGACTGGACTCTATACTGATCCCTGGGAGACACCACTAGTGAGTGGATGCCAACTGGATGCAGCACCATTCACCATCACTCTCTAGGCCCAGCCTGTTCTTAACCCAGTGAAGAGTGCAACTGTCCCAGCTTTTCCAGGAGAATGATGTAGGTGACAGTATCAAAGGCTTTGCTGAAATTCAAGTACACTACATCCACAGCCTTTCCCTCATCCACCAGGAGGGTCACCTGGTCATAAAAGGAGATCAGGTTGGTCAGGCAGGACCAACCTTAGCCTTTCCTAAGTCCATGGTAGCTGGGCCTGATCATACAGGTTGTCCTGTATGTGGTCACACTCAAGACAATCTGTTCCATGACCCTCCTGATGTTAATTTATCTGCTTTTTAACATGATCATCATCACAACTATCTCAAAAGAAAAAAAATTATTAATTCATGGTCTTTTACAAATTACTTCTATATGGGTCTTCGGCTTTTTAGGAGAGTGATTGTTTTGTCTCAATTAAAGCTGAACTGAGTGATGTACTCACAGTCTACCCCAGGTGTAAAGAACTACACAGACCCAAAGCAGCAGCTGATCTGGTGCAAGAATGCACTTTAGTCCCCCTGTTATGCTAGCTCCCTTAGTTTTCAGGCAGTTTTCTCACAGTTCTCAAAGAAAAGATGGGAGTAAGGGGATTGTACGTGAGAGACAATGAACCTAGAAATGCAATTATGGCCTAGATCTGGAGTGCTTGGCAGTGCCTCAGTTCAGCAGATTTAACAAAATGAATAAGCACTCCTATTCCTCCCTAAGCAGGACTCTTCTGGGTAGTTATAGCTATGACTTAGAATGTTCATTAAAATTTGTTTTGATGAAGACTGAAACATCAGAGCTTTAATAAAATAAAAGATCTCAGATCATTGTTGAGTGTGGTAACTTTATTAAAGTCTGCATCTTTCCTGCTTAATTAATACCAAATGATTTGGAGTTTATTTAATTGAAGCAGGAATGTCTGAGGCTTTACCCTATCTATTCTCAACCTCACTGGATTTATTAAAATAAATTTAATCTCTGAGCTTCCCTGCTTACCTGGCCTTGCTCAAAGACCTCTTGTTTCCAGACAAAAAGTACAGTTAAACAAAGATGCACAGGTTAAGCAAAATTGCCAAACGTACACATTTTATTCCTAAACAGCATGAGGGAGTCACAGACTTTACCAAAACAGCAATAGATGTGATACCTATATCTGATTTCACTCCATTTTGGGAACCATGAGATTGGCTACAAATCCAAAAGGGGAAATAATTACTCTCTATACTCCAGATGGGGTTTTGCTGTGCACAGTAATGGACAAGCTCCTTGGCAGGGACCCAAGGGCACCACCACCCCTCATTGCCCCTGCCCAGCCTTCCCCTGCACTACCCGGGTCCCAGGTCCCTGTTCCAGCCCATCGCAGCAGGGCTGGTCTCCAGACTCCACAGCCCTGCCCTGTGGGCTGATACCCTGGCCCAGCCTGGCCTCAGCCTGTCCCTGTTCCCAAGGAGGTGCTCAATGCCCAAGGCTGGGCTGTCCCAAGCCTGCCCTGCACCCTGGCCAGGGTGCTGGGATGGGCCCCGGATGGGAGCCCTGCTGCCCCATGGTGCCTTGATGCTTCACTCCTCAGAGAAGGCCTCATTCAGCTACAAGCTGTGTGGCTTCTAATAAGATGGACAAATGTGCCTTTCCCAGCACTCCTTCAGACCAGTGGGACTTTAGGTTGGCTGAGTTTCATTAGGGACAAGCTGAAGTTTTGGGACTGGCAGGGGTCATGTTTTCTTCCAAGGGAAGCCACTCATCTCATGTAGCCCTTGTTGGCTATCTGAGGTTAACATGGATTTGTAAAAACAAATTTACAAATGAATGTTTTGATTCCCTTATTCTGTCACAACCATCCTTCAATCACTTACAGAATACGTATGCACCCCTTGTTACCTGTCCTTGCTGTAGAACAGAGTGTAATTGGTAGGAAGTCCTCCATCTGAGCCAGGCTTCCACCAGCAAGAAAAGGTTTCCTTGTCTAGAGAACGACATCTTATTATCTTAGGTTTTCCAGGATATGACTGACCTAGGGAAGTGCAAAAATCCAGTTAGTTATATTTGAAGACAAAAAAATTATGTGAAACTATGGACTGAATGGGGCAAATATATCTGCCTCAAAACAGGATCAAAACTCTCAAAAAAGTAAATAAATTTTTACCTCAAACTTCTAAAATAATTACTAAAATTATTTTGCTTCTCTTTTTCATATGAAGCTTAATTTTTACCTAAATTCAAAAAGTATACATTTATCTCCAAGATTAAATTACAAAGATTGGAAGTAAAAATAAGACCTTTGGGATTTTTCCTAAAGCATTAAATATTTTTATCTTCAGATCATCTTAAAATTTAATTTCAATTTGAACTTTGCAACAGAATTAAAATTCTACTATTTGTGCATATTTGGGTTAATTATATGTTAGACAAAAAGAAGAAAATCAGTGGGCTAGATTTTTTTTGTGTGTATTGGTAACCTGAATGTATTTATTAATTATTTGAATATTCCCTGCTAATCCAAATACATTTAAGAATATTTCTTGTTATGACTACTTGTCATTAAGTTATATCAAGAACACAAACCACAAATTTACATGCATTCTGACATGAAAAGGATGTGACCTTTCAACCTGAGCTTTCATTTATTTCATTAAAGTTCCTGATTATTATTTCAAAGGGTGTAACTATTCATATGATGCTAATTCCCAAGAAGGTGACAAACATGTGAGTGTAGGGATGGAGTTAGTGCCATTCATCACTGCCACAACATAAGCCTTAAATTAATACTAAATTAAAAAAAAAAAAAACAAACTTCAGCCATTTTCAAAATTGCCATGAAAAACATCAGAAGAAAGTAATTTAAAAAGGTACAAGCTCCAGTGGTGGTCAGGATAGACTGCATAAAGCCTCAGACTTTTCTAAAAGAAGTGTTTTAGGGAAACACAAGTGTGTCAGGAAGTGGTGTACTTACCAGTCAGACCCACTGTAGTCAGAGCAAGCTGCAAAATAATTTGAACTGATGAAATGAATCTCTGCTTCATAATGTCTGCTTCTCCTCAGGAGGAAATATCAGATCAGGGACTCACTGAAAAATACACCATCATGCAACAGTTAATGCTTAACGTGTAATACGTATCACTTGACTTGATCAAAGTCCTTTTTGAATTGCAGCTAATTGATTCTTGTTCACTCTCAAAAAGGTGTGGCAACCCCAATAGTTCCTCTTCAGAAGCTGAAAACCTGGATCATGGAGTAGCAAGTAGGTCTTCTCAAAGGTCTTTGAATGGTTAGCAGCGCCAGGATTACATATCATAGCATTAACAAATCTTGCATATTTATTTGGCATCTTGGAATACTGGGTGCTTATCTTAGAGTTCTAACTTTCATAGTCACTAATTTACTTGAGAAGTCAGCCTTTTAGTAACAAAAATATATTTTTATCCCAAAGAAGAGGTCGACATATTTGAACTCTGAAAGTTCTGAAAACAGAAGACAAATAGAAAAAGTTTTATTAAAGGACTATTAAAGCAGATATTTAGAAACTAAAGGATTTATTTAGAAATTTATAATTTTGATCCAACCTTATGAATTCTGAATATTTGGTACTGCCGATGTTGAATTCAGGATCGCCTGAACTGGAGAATGCTACTCATTCTGTGCACTCAATTAATTGGTTTTACTGTATTTGATTTTGCAGTGAAGTGTAAATGTCAAGATCAGTGAAGAGAAACCAAGGGAAAAGTAGCATAATGTCACAGCTAATTTACTGGGTGAAAAATGGGGTGCAATTATCTCTCCTTCTTTAACATGTAAAGACCAGAGGTAGTATTGTAGAACTCGAGCTTAAAAACAGAAATACAGGTGGTGGCAGGTTGGAAGCCACCACCTGTGACAAAGACCCGGTCCCTGCAGTGGGCTGACACCACTAGATGTCCTCAGAATTCAGGTTATAATTCTGGGTGCTCTGAAGACTGTTGCTGCTAAATCTGTTTGCTTAGCCTGAAGAAAAGACAGAATGACTTAAAGCAAACCTGCTGCTTCTCCCACCAATATGCTTCCAGCTTGGAGATGATTACTGCAATCAGCAATTAGTTTCTCAGTAGCCAACCTCACTCTTCAAAACTAAAGAAGAACAATTTACTTATCTAAACAGGAGGCTCCTTATTTCAGCTTTCCAAGTACATCTGACAGGTATTTATGTTTGCAGTCCATTTAGTGTAGCACAGCATGTGAACAAGCTGTATCTTTGGTGAGGAAAAATTCTTTGTGGTTTATCAGATGACTCCATTTGCATTATGCAATTCATTTTCTATATCAAGAAACTATAATCCATCATCATACAAACGCTTTTCAAGCACAAACGCACATGAAGTACCAGTTAATTAAACTGAGTCTAAAACGTTTACTGTGGACAATGAGGAAAATAACAACATTTCCGTATGCCACTTCTGAATATCTGTGCACATTTCATGCATGTAACTGAGCTACACGCTGGAAAATTGCATCTGGGCTAGTTTTAAAATCACTCAGAGCATTCTGTGCATATGCAGTCAGTGGAGAGAGAATAACTAAAATATAAACTCCAGTTTTGTGTAAGTGCCTGGAAATTTTATTACTGTAAACAAATGGCAGGCACAAACATCAGTGTTTAACTTTAGAAATTATCCAAAAACTCGGTGTTATATAATGAGGAACACAGGTGATTGTATTCATGCAAGCCACATTTTTCTCAGTTGAAGGTGAAATAATGAACTATAAACAGTAGCTCCATGTACATATAGCTTCATGTACATATGATACTATTTATAATATTTTAGTGTTTCTAAAAATGGTTGAAACATTTGCAAAATAGAGCACTTTCAAACTTAGACTCATACTATGATTCCCCATAGGGAACTGGTACCATGATTTACCTTTTTTCCTTTTACGTACATACCTTTTCTATGTGAAAAATTGACAGGTAAGAGAAACTCATTACAGTGGCTAAAAGAATGAAATTTTTCAATACAACAAAAGAGAGGCATCATCAAGAAAGATCTTGATGATCTTGATCTGAAAGTAAAATGGGATAATTTTGGAAACTGAAGACCTAAAGAACCAAATTAATAGAAAGAGGAGGAAATTAAAGCACTTAAACCCAAGTATTTTTCCTCGGGAGCATTTGAAAATGAGATGATCATGAACCACTTCTGTAATGTGGCTGTGAAAATGAAGCGCAGGGATACAGGGGAGGAATATGGACCTATTAGTACTACAGACTAGGCTCTGTGTACAATTCTCATCACCTGTGCTTGGGAAAAAAAGCAAATCAGATTTAGAACAGATTTAGAACACAGCTACAAACGTGACACAGAGGCTGTCTCAGGATGGAGATTTAAAGGACTGGATTTGTGCTCTGTGCAAGGGTGGCTGTTGTCTATATGCATGGAAGGAGATAGGCATCAAAAGAGGGAAAATAAGAATGTGTAAAATAAGAATGTTTCCATGGTTGCCTGGTATTTGGCATTTGTGATTCAAATAGAGTTTATAAGGCTTCTGAAGAGATGTCTTTTTTTTCTGAAAAAACTTGCTTTAATAAAATAGACAATGCTCATTTTGTCATAACTATATCTGAAGTGCATCTCCTCTATCTGTGAAATAAAAATGTTTTCATAAAAGGGCAACTAGCATTATTGAAGATGCTGTGAGGGAATGCCTCACTTTTAGGACTGAATACATTCATTTATAAGGGATACAATGAACATTGATTTGTCACAATGTCATGCAAAACAAAGGTTCAGTAACTGATAATTAAAAGATCTTATGCCTCTTTTTTGATTTCATTCCAACCAAGTTACTGCATTCTGACATTCCAGCTGAATTTCTTCCTTTTAACACAGCTGTTATATAGTATTCAAAAGCTGCACATCACACACTGGAAAATAGTGCTCCTTGATGGAAATAGAAATTATTACAGTGGTGTTAGAATGCACTGTGTTGAAATTAATAATATTATGAAATTGTAGGTTTGAAAACCATGCTGACAATGCTACTAGGTGAAGCTGAAAGCTAAACACTAATATTGAAATCAGGTGCTGTGGAGAGTGGTTGAGAAAAAAATGTTCTTGTCCTAACTGACTTTTAGTTCTTGCATTCTTTTCTTCTTTCTTGGCTATGCTGATGGATAAATTTCTTGAGATTGTCAGAGAAGTCTTTACTCAGTTCTGAACACACGGAAAAATTTTCTATCTGCAATGTTTTCAGGCTTGCAGAAACAGGAAAAACTGCGTATCGGCCACTGGCAATTACACCATGTCCATCACAAGTTCTGCTTCTGTGGCTAAAGAAATCAAAAGCCAAAAGTACTTTACAAAAAAGTACTGAAAAAGTTTCACATTTCCACTAGTCATGATGATAAACAATGTTCATCTTTCAGGCCTAGGGGAGGGCAGTTTGAGGAGTTCGCAAAACACCAGAGTTCATTACCATTTGAAAGGCTGAACTACAGCTCTATGAAACCAAGTACAAATAAAGAACAGAACAAAGCAAGAATGTGACAGTCTGTTTGACCATCCAGAACATTCAGCTACACTGTGGATATTGCATGAGTCTGCTTTCCCACGCAGAGATCTCAAATGTCAACATGGATATATGCTCCTTGAGCACCATTATCACCAGATGTGCTTCTGAATGACAGTGATGGTTGGGATTATACTGCAAATTAAAAGCTGTAGAAGTGCAGTGTGACCAGAGCTCTGCTTTCCCTCTCTGAATGACCCCTAATTGGATGTCACAAAACTCTAAATCCCTCAGGCACCCAGTACTGCCTTCACAGTGATGTACAGTGATGCTCCAGGGAAGATAGGGAGTTCAGACAAGTCTCTGATACGAGTTTCTTGTCACTGATTCCAGGAGGCTACATTTAGCACATAGGTTCTGTAGAGTACTTTGTGAGGATGCTTAGTACCTGCTGTTGGCTATTTAAGGGAACCTGACATCCAGTTAATCTATTGGGACTAAGGACTTCATTTCTGTGTTGCATAAAATGGAAGCAACAGAAAGGTCTTTTAGATTTCCCCTGAAGAATCTATATACAGGTTTATAATATATTTTTTCCTAAATTTTTGTCTTAAGCAAACCTCCTCCTAACAACTCTTTGCAGTTTTTCCTTTGATTAGCAGTCAAGACGTGATGATGACTGAACAACTTCCCTCTCCCATGGAGATATGCTCTTTGGTCTGAAAGACTTGATTAATTTTTGAAAAAGAAAAATCATGAAACCACAGATTTCATGAAAATAGTTTAGATCCTTACTTCTCCACCATAGTATTTATGCTCTTAGCTCTTATTGATTTTACAGAACTGAGCCTGAAATGCTCTTAAAACTCTTACCACCTAAACTGACAAAAAAAAAAGCGCCATGACAAGAAGAAAGTACCATTATCCCTACTTTACAGATGGGGAACCAAGACAAAGACTGACCAAGTCCTTTGCTCAGACTCATATTAGAAGTATAACAAAAGCTAAAACCTGTTCGTTTTCTACAGTTGTTCTTTTCTAAATACCACCTCTTGAGCCTTTGTTTTCCCACTACAACATGTTTTAGCTAACAATAGCAATCTTTCTCTACCAGTCTCACATCTCTTGAATATTCCATTTTCTTCCCTGGTGGTTTGAATGTTTAGCCATAATTGCAGGATTATTATTTTTACAGCTGTCTTTTACAGAAAAGAAAAGAATAGGCTCTAAAGAGTAGAATTTTAGAGTCTGAAAACTACATTAGAATTTACATTGGAAGTTGAAATATTATGGAAAATCATCTCTACCAACTACCAAGCCCAACTCCACAGTCATTATCTTCCTGTAACAATTTTCAATATTATTTATATACAGTGTAGTCATGAAATATAAAGTTGAATTTCCTACCTAAAGGATTCATGTATGTGAGGAAGCTTTTTATTCCTTTCTTTCATGAATGTCAGATCATCTGATTATCTGCAAAAGGAAAAAAAAAATCAATCAGGATTAGAAGAACCTAAGAATCACCAGAAGTATCTCTACTTTATTCCTAAAACATAAAGAGAAAAAAAGGACATTCTTATTATTAGCTGCTGTAGGTACTGATATTCTAAGTCAATACATTTAAACATTGAGAGCAATGGAGACTACGGGAAGATAGTGTTTCAATAAAAGCACAAAATTTTGTACCAACTTTGGATGCAGTTTGAATTTTCTAGACTGTGCCAGGCTACTTGAAGGCTAATCAGCGTCTACACAGGCCAGGCCAGGGTCAGATAAAAACTGACAGGATTGGGGGAGGCACTGTAGGAGGACAATTAGTGAAAATGGGGTGCAGGGAGTGAGGTTTGCCTGACTACCAAGGCACAGTCCTTGTGTGGAACCCAACAAACAAACAAATGCCCTTCCCCACATGCCTCATCGACTGAAGGAGGTACAGCACTCATTAAGAGAGGCAGCAAGGGAAAGAAATTGAGGAGGAAAAGATTCACAGATTCACAGAATAGCCAGGTTGGAAGGGACCTCCGAGATCATTGTGTCTAACTCATACCCTAACACCATAGCTCAATAAATGAGGGCACCAAGTACTATGTCCAATCTTTTCTTAAACACATCCAGTGTCAACTGGGGAGAAACAAGCATGGGAGAATAAGAGGAATAAAGAGGTCAGTTCAATGTAAACTGGTGCTTTGTCAGACTGGAATGTGTGCCTGGTCATTGTTGTATATCCTATGCTCTCATTAAATCCTATTTCTAACTATCCTCT
>WEIV01026474.1:41274-73230 GCA_013390005.1 Calyptomena viridis
AGAGAAATCTCACTGAAATTTAGCTTTACCAAAAGATAAACATCTGACATCTAACTTCTAGACAGTAGTTTCCTACCACTGGGCAAAATATAAACCCCACAAAACTCAAATTAACAAGTTTTCCATGAAATGGAGTTCCTGAAAAACTTGCACAATTAAAAAACCCCAAAATCACAGTGTTTGATAGAAGACCAAGAACATCCACCTGATGTCACTGCCACTTGTGCCAAGTTTAACTGGAATGATTCTGGCATAGTAAGGAGTGNACTGGTGCCTTCATTTTTTCCCTTTTATAGTGCAAAGCCTTGATTTGATTTATTTCTCAGTTTTAGTTCAATCTTTCAGTGTCTGTGAATGCTAGCTCATGATTTTTCCATTGGGAGAAGTAGGATACAGAAATGACACAAGTGGTTGGTAAGCACAGGCAATTAAGTCAACTTAACTTTGTAACTAACGTGTAAAGAATCCACAACAATGAACTTCCTCTAGTTTTAATCAATCCCTTAGGAATAGTACATGGCAGAAAAAAATCATATACATCCTTCCTGTGTAAAATCACTGCACTTTCTCTAANGATGAAATATAATTCACGAAAGTTAATGATGGAGGGATTATTTATGCAAAGGTTTACCAAGTGAATAACAGCTTCAATTATTTTCTCTCAAGATGCTTTGAATAATTGCCAGAGCTATTTTGCATTTACTTGACAAGCAAACAGAAAAATTTGTGTCAGTTCCAATTATCATGATTTTGTTTTCTACATATTGATTTAATGCGAGACTTTCTTTATTTGTGTTTACAGATAGTTTACATCATAGCAGCTGTGGTCTAGGATCAAATTGCACATCAAATTTTCTATAAAAGTATAGCTTCCTTCTACATTAGCCCTGTGGCTTTGCAAACACACCATTGCCATTGGTAGCTGTGGGCATTACACTGTCCTGACTTTGCAATTCCACGGGACCAAGGCTTCTCAGTCTTACTTTGAACTTTTCTTGGTCCACCTGAGCCTTTTGGGGGAGCTTGTTTAAATGAAGTAATAATTTTCCTAACATCCTCTTTTTTTGTATGTAACAAATATAATTTTATATGCAGTAGTAACACATAGTTATTCTGAGATGATGAAATATTTAGTAATGGCATAATGACACAGTGTAGAGGAATACAAGCCTGGTCTGATGTCTGAAGCCTTGAGATGAAGACAGAGGATGCGGAGCAAAGGAATTCAGGCATGCAAAGGAATTATAAGAAATGGGGGACAAGCTGACCCAATTCATTGTCTGTAAACAATTCACCAACAGTCCACACTGAGCTGAGCAAAATGAAAGTAATGAAGAACAATATCCGAAATACATAAAATGCATCAAGTAAACTTTGATGTAATGTAAACCATCGGACCAATGAGTAAATAGCAGGGTGCAGATCATTAGCAGACATAGAAAAATGTCTCGAAGTGTATCCTAGAGAAGAGAATGAAGAAAGCAATAACCCATTCCTCATAGCGAAAAAGTGACCACCATCATTTCACTCTTCTGAAAGACCTGGAGCACTGATGGTTTGCTGCATTGCTCTCCTTTCCCATCTGCCCAAGGCAAACTAGCATCACTGACCTCAGCAGGCAGAGGTGGCAAAAGGATAAGCAGAGAAAAATAGGTAGATACAAGGAATAATGTGCACAACAATTTACACTGTATTATTTTTGAGGCTTTTTCTGAAATTGTATTCTTTATTTTTTATCTTTAACAATTCGGTCTGGTCTAGTAAGAATTCTTTGGTTAGACTCTTACAGTAAAATAAATCCACAGCTTTACATACACATTTCCTTTTTTCTCACACCAAATTTGAAACACATTATCCATTATTTAGAACTTACTTAAAAATTCAAATTTTATTTTCGATTTCCTGACTAGTACTCCTTAATATCTCATCTTCTCTCTTGCAGGAAGATGTTTTGATCGATGTTTTTAAGTACTTGATTTTCCTAAAATCTGTGCTATCATATTGCACACAAAAACAAAAAGACCTAGCAAATACAGTAGCATTATATGACTGAGTATTGCAGATACAGGACAGAGTTACACAGGTCATCACAAAGAACTTCTAGTTCTCAGGCTTTACCTACCTTTGAAGCACTTTTTTTTTCATTGCATGCATATCAAACTGGCATATATACTTGCAAGGACAAAGAGGAGGTGAGGGATATTTGAAAGATTTTTTTATGGAGCTCAATATACAGATTCAATTCTAAACCTATTTGTTGTAATGCTTTCTCTTGCACATTCTTCTGCTGGAATTGCTTACATAGTCAATTACCTGTTTTAGCATTCATTTCTAATGGCCTTAGTAATGTGTAAACCATCCTTTAGAAACAAGACAGTTTCTGGCCTGGACTACTGACTAATGCACAGTTCAGTTTGATGTTGCTACAGCAACTACAAAGATGAAATTACATGTCATGTAACATTTACACGTTACTTAGAACATGCAGCTTTCTAAAAGCCATTAACAAAACAGAGGTGCTGTGATAGAGGAGACAAGGATATTGTAAAGCATTCTAAAATATTTTCCATTGTTCTTCAGGAATAGCAAAGTAAATCAAAGTAATAAGCAGCACAAATAAGAGTAAAGTGTTTAAAAGTAAATGAGTCTTTTTAACAGGATACAAGCATTTCTCAGGGTCCAATTGTCAGAAGAACACATTTCTAGATCATGGACAAACAACCTTTTTAGTTCAGATATCTAAGAAGTGAATGTTTGTGGCCCACATCATGATATGCAGAAATTACGCAGACTCCATGTTGCCCGTAGGAAAACAGCTACTCTCTGAATGAAAGCTTGAGAGGATTTCAAAATGGGGGCTAGATCTTATTCCAATGGACCTCCTCAGTAAATACATGTGTCTTCAGTAAAGTATTCTTGGTCCTCCAAGACAAGCTAATTACCTCTTGTACTCCCTGCAGAGACATAAACTAATATGAAAATGAAACCAGTATGTGTTTGTGTGGTGGTAGTGGTGGTGATGGATAAATTTAGCAGACAAATTTTGACAATTCAAATTGGCAGATTTCATGATTTAGTGAAGCTATTTATGCACTGAGTTTGCAAGTGATCTACAAAACACTTGGTTTGTAATGTCACTGAGAATAAAAAGTACCCATGATTGGGTTAAAATTTTAGATTCACCAACAGGGTGCACATTTTGGATAAGAAAGTGAACAAACCATCTGGGAATGAGTCTGGGGATGTTTTCCAGACCACAGCAGGAAGATTAATGACCTAAGTCTGTCAGGCTAAAATGGAAGCCTACTAAGGGAATGGATAAGGTTTTGATTTAAGGAAAAAAAAGAAGAAAGAGAAGCAGTAAAACAATCTATAGAGTGGATAGGCCTGCTGCTCATTGTCAAAAAGGATATAATTCTTTGCTTATGTATAAACACAAGACAGTTTCATAATTATGTAAAAAGGGAACATTTTGTACTGCCAAAAAGAAGAGAAATTCTGTAAGCAATGGAGGATGCCCAGTCTTTTTCTACATCTGAAGTACCAGAGGGTTTCTGGCAGCCATACTCAGAAGAGAGGCAAGTTTCTGCATGTTCATGACACTCCCTGAGAGCACCAAACAGTGAAACCTCGAGTGCCCAATGCTTACTGTACTTTCCACAGTATCCTCCTGCACAACAGAGAATACGCTGCAATACATAATTATAGGGCTTGAGACGAAGACAACATGAATCCAGCTTCCTTATTTTATTTAAGACATTTGTGTAGGTAAGATCAAGTTTTTTAAAATGCCACCTACTACATGGACATCAGCGCCTACATGTCATAAATGGACTGGACACAAGTAAAGAAGTTGTAAATATAACAAATCTATGTACAGGGAGAAATGGGAGAGGAGTTGGACTCTTGTCAGAGATCCTCAAGCCTGTAACTGTGCATGAATTCACCACCATAATGTGATGGAGAATACAAAAAGGCCTTCGAGATGTGCTGTAGATATCTCCTCACATAGCTTTTGGTATACTTTTACCCTGGTACACCACTTTCCAAATAAATCTTCCACAGTCACCAACTCATCTAGATTTGCAATTCAGTAACAACATCCAGCTGGGACACCCCTTCCTTCTTCTGGCATGGCGTATCAGTCCTATTGAGCTTATTGGCTTCCACCCTGTTGGACCCCCACATACAGGGATACTTCCCACTGGAAGTATCTGTCTGACAAACTTTAGCCAACCACAAAAAGAAGCAGAATTCCAGGGAGTCTTTTCATTATTGCCTAATACAGAGGACAAAGATCCCAAGACAGTTCAATAGGTCATGGTTCTGGAAGGAAGGTATCCCTAAGGATGCCACAAAGGATCTGAACCAATCCCTGAACTGCCCTGAACCAATGGTTCCTGAGCACCTGAATGGTGCTCAATGCCAAGTCTAGTTGTGCTTTTACAGTGAAATCTCCATTGCAATGCTTCCTGAATGTGCTTTGAGTCAATAAGAAAAACATGTGCTAGCAAGCAGACACATGCAAGGCTGTCAGAAATGCTCTGGCCAAATGGAGGAGGCTGATTAGAACAACAAGGACTGGCAGCCTTGCCCTGTGCTTTCTCCAAAGAATTATTTCAGATGGAGGCCAGGGACCCTGTCATATCATGCCATCTTTTCTTGTAAGGCATTCCAGGCTGCAGGCATAATCTCTTCACTCAAACACTATTATCATATTGCCTGGAAAAGGGAGTCCTGGCTTTGGGTGAGCACATCACAAGCTGAATTAAAAGCAGGCCTGCAGTGGCCCATAGAAGACAGGGCAACACCAATTGTATATGCTAGAAATAGCAGAGGAAAAAGATGCAGGGCAGTAGAACTGGGTTACACAGCATAAGGATTACAAAAGGGCAAATATGGATTTCATTCTTGGGTCTCTAATGACTTGCCAGCTATTATAGAAGCTGCTCATTTGCTCTTGACAGAAAAATAAAAACATGAGCAGGAAAAGTCTGCAAAAGGGCAGCAACAAAATGAAAAAAAAAAAAAAGGAGTGCCTGCTAGAACACACTATTGGAGGCAAAACCTCATTCAGATACAGCCAAATGTCCTGTGTGCCCTGTTAGACTGCACCTTAGGCAGAGTGTTTTCTGAGTTCACACAAAAATTAAGGCTATCTAAGCATTAGTGTCAAATCCAAGCAAACCCTCTTGCTTATCACAAAAAGACTGAAACAAAACCCAGGAAAAAACTTTTTTTTTTAATGATGGTGAGTGACCTTGGTCAGCTCCCAAACACCCACCCAGCCATTATCATGATCCTTTTTCAACAAGACAAGAGCAAAAATAAAGATGAAAAATCTGGTAAATTGAGATAAAGACAGGGAAATCACCCACCAATTACCATTTCAGGCAAAACAGATTAAATCTGGGGAAATTAATCTAACTTAATTTATTTCCAATTAAATAGATTTGGACGGTGAGAAGAAACAGACAAAATTAAAACATCTTTTCCCCACACTTCTTTTTCCCAGCCTCAATTCCACTCCTTCATTCATTGACTCCACTAACCTCACCATTAAATCAGACCAGGGAGAACTGGGGAATGGAGGATTACGGTGAATGCACACTAGTTCATGTCTGCCACTTCTTCCTTCATATGCTTTTCCCCTATACCGCCACTCTGCTCCAGCATGGAACTGCTCCAGTGTGAGTCCTCTCCACAGGCTGCAGTTCCTTCAGGAAATGCCAGCCTGTGCCAGTGTGGGCTCTGTGCTGGCTGCAGTGTGGGTATCTGCCCCACCACGTCTCTCCCAGAAGCTGCAAGAGAACACCTGCTTTAATGCCCAGAGCAGCTCCTCCCTATTTCTGAGCACCTCCTACCTTCTTCTCACACCCCGGTGCTCACACTGGTGTTTCTCACGGTTTTTTCCCCTTACTCCACACACTGCCATGCAATATTTCACCCTCTCTTAAATATGCCTTCACAGAGGTGCCACCAGCTTGGCTGATGGGCAGTTGTGTCCCGTGATGGGTCTGCTGCAGAGTCAGCTGGAAACAGGTGTGTTCAGCACAGGGCAGACTCTCATCTCTTCTCATAGAGGAAACTCCTGATGCCAACCCTTGACACCTACACCCGATATGTCCAATAGGATTTTGGATGTGAAGGCAGTAAACTCTGTCCTGTCTATCTCGCTCTATCTCTTTGCTGTCTGTAGATACAAAAATATGGGGATGAGGAGAAAGAAAAGCTTGCAAGGTCTCAAGACTAGGTAAAAAATAATCATGATCTTTTCCTCACAGACAGCTGGCTTTGTAACCAAAGTTAGTCTCACACTTGGCAACAGCTTAAATGTGGGCCTGGAGACATGAACAGCCAAGGACATAGCTCTTTACTGTCCTATCATGGACTGCAAACCATTCAGCTGCCTTTCAGTAATTTTATCCAGGCTTGTATGAAGCTGATTTTACAGATGATACCAGTAAGCCCTAAATGACCTGATAGTGCAACCAGGTAACTGGCAAGAAGCTGTCATCAGAATATGGGATCACTCCATAGGAAAGCAAAGCTAAACATATGCAGTAAGAATCAAAGTCAGAATATTAATTTCTTCACTGTAAATCTCTGCATGGGAGTAAGTTAACATCACAGCCTACAGGGAGACTATGAAATCCTGAAAAATGACAGCATTTTCTGAACTATATAATAAAGCTCAACATGAATTGTCCACAGTAGCTTACAAGTTACCGGAGTATGCTGCAATATTGTCAGGACTCCTCCAGAGAACAGCTATAGTTACGTGTTTCTTAATATTTCTGGGCAACCTGCTTATGTTGCCTCTGTGGAAAACAGCAGTGATGTTAGGACAGCAATGACCATATCAATGCATAGGTACTGGATGAACTTGACCATGTTTGCTGCAGGAAAGATTGCAGGAACAGAGCTTGCCAATGGTAAAATAGCCCCATGTCTTTAATGAGTGAGTACCTTGTGGCCTAATCATACCTGCTGAATTCTGGATCAGTAGGTACATCTAGAACAGCTCTGAAAAGGCAGAACAGCTAATTCAGAATGCATGAAATGAAATGAGGCCCAGAAGGATCTTACACATCCCAAAATTAGTATTCCATTCCTACTAGTCTAACACCTGAAGAATGATGTGGTCTATCTGCAGATGTTTGCTAGGTTCACAAAACAGTGTGCTCGAGTACAGGAGGGGACTCTGATTTCAAGGAAATGTCCTTCCCTTGAAATAAGTCTTTCCATGGCTTTCCATGATTCAGCTTTTTCTCTTAAGCAGAGACAGCATCTGCATCCTCTGAAAGCAATGGTTTTGATTAGCTGTTACTAGACAACTTCTATGCAGCAATGCATTATCTCTTGGATTGCCTCTTCCTAAAAAGTCCATTTAAACACTTCCTTTCTCTAAGTCCTGTCATTCCTGAGAGCAAGGGAAGGCTTCAGCTACTCTCAGATACTGCTCCAGGACCTGAGACTGTTCCAATGAGAACACCACCTGACATGTACACCCTTCCCTTTCCTTCATCCAAACCTCACTTTTTTTTCCTTTATTATATTTTTTTATTTAATTCCAAGACCTGACCACACAACTATGTCACTGATAGAATCTTCGAAGTGCATTATTACAGTGAGAGCATGATCCTCAAACACTTTGTTGGAAGGTGTTAAGACACTTGAATGTCTTCATGTTTAGTCTTCTCGCAGTTTCTTTGAGGCTTGATGAACACATACAATAAATTCACAAAACCCAGTCTGTAATAATTGCACTTCACAGACTTCAGTATATGCAGTATTCATGAAGTCATTACATTCTCCTCAGATCATTGTTCAGCAGTTCTCTCTATATATCACCCTCTTTTCCTGACCCAATAAAATTTAGAGCTGAGACAACTCATACTTACGCACAGAAAAGAGGAACAGCTGCAGACTTGGCAAGGGTTGCTGCTCATAGACCATCTCATTCCAATCCCCATGCCAGGGGCAGAGACACCAGGTTGCTCAAAGTCCTGTCCAGCTTTGAACACTTCCAGTGATGTGGCATCCATAGCTTCTCCGGGCAACCTGTTCTAGTGCCCCACCACCCTCAAAGTAAAGAATTTCTTCCTATTATCTAATCTAAAGGTACCCTCTTTCAGTTTGAAGTCATTCCCCCTTTCCCTGTCACTACAAGCCCTTGTGAAAAAATCCCTCTCTGGTTTTCTTGTAGCCCCTTGAGGTACTGAAAGAGGCTATAAGGTCTCTCTGGAGCCTCTTTTCTTCCAGCTAAAAAACCACAACTCTCTCAGCCTGTGTTCATAAGAGAGATGCTCAATCCCTCTAAACATCTTGGTGGTCTCCTCTGGATTCAGTCTGGAAGGTCCATTTCCTTCTTATGCTGTGGACCCAAGAGCTGGGTGCAGCACTCCAAGTGAGGTCTCATGTGGGCAGAGTAGAGGGGAAGAATTACTTTCATTAACCAGCTGCCCACGCTGCTTGTGATGCAGCCTAGGACACGGTTGACTTTCTGGGCTGTGAGTGCACATTGCTGCCTCATGTCCAGCCTCTCACCCACCAGCACCAAGTCTTTCTCCTCGCAGCTGCTCTTAATTTGCTCATCCCCCAGCCTGGACTTGTACTTGAGATTCTTCTGATCCAGGTGCAGGACTTTGCGTTTGTCCTTGCTGAATTCCATGGGGGTTGTACAGACCCTCCTCTCAAGCCTGTCCAGGTCCCCTGGATGGCATCCCTTCCCTCCATTGTGTCAACCACATCACACAGCCTGATGGCATCAGTGAACTTGCTGAAGGTGCCCTCGATCCCACTGTTCATATCACCAACAAAGATGTTAAACAGTGCCAGTCCCAATTCCAGCTCCTCAGGGACACCCATTGTCACTGATCTCCACTCGGACATTGAGCTGTTGATCCTGCCAATTCCTTATCCACTGAGTGGTCCATCCATCAAATCCATGCCTCTCCAGTTTGGAGACAAGGATGTTGTGCGGGACGGTGTCTAATTGGGTGGTGTGGCTGGAGCACTTACTCATGAACATTGAGGCAAAAAAAAGTTGTTGAGTACCATGATAAGTACATGTCAAATTTGATTGCCTATTTAGGACACAGCAGCTATCAGTAGGGATTTGCAATTGGTTTAGAAAGGGTATATAAAGAGTATGAAAGACGTTTTGATCCTAACTGACAAAAGCAAAATTTGTACTTCAAATTGAAAGTTATTTCATCACTGTAGAATAGAGTGAGTTGATTTAGACAACGAAAGACAATGATCAAAACCTAATTGTTACTTACACATGGGTGAACAGGAACAGAGAGAAGATTGCAGAAAAACACAGGTTGGCGCATCTCTAATAAGAGGTATTCCTATGGAAATGGAGGCAGACATCTTAAGCACACTCTGGAAGTCTTGTAAATTTAAGTTTTGTAGGAGTCTTACCAAACTCAGAATATCAAATTCTACCCTTGCCCATACATTCAAATCTCATACACAGAAACAGTGAATTTGAAGAGATAAGTATGTTTTCATCTTCGGAAGTGTAACAGAAAAGTCAGATAGCAGTCACTACTAATCTAGTATTAGTGTTCTACCTCTAGCAGGTGACATAATCTTAGAACAGACCTGAGTGACTAAAGCAACAAGACCATAATTTGTATAATGAAGTATAGAGAGAAGGGAATTCTTTTGAACTACACACATTTACATACTATTTCTACTTAAATATCAGTTAAAAACAGACGAAGAGCTTATAAACTTAAAAATATATGAAAACTCCAAAATGTGTCTTATAGATATATTTTGATTTGATTCTTGTGTAACAGATAAATTAAGTGTTTTCTAACCGTAGTGAAAAAAGACTGATTGCCTATACATGTAGACTGCAAAGAATGACTCAAGTACAACCTTTTATTCTCCTACCATTATCTGGCCTTGGCTGACTTGCAGGATGCTGGAACAGAATGTTGTTCTGGAAACAATCTTATTGACTCAAGATGGCAGACAGCATGAAAGAAGACTAACGTCAGGGATATTCTCTAAGACTAGGTCAAGACTGCTGATGGACAGTTGCATAATTATTTACTAAGTGATGACAGTGGAATTTTAAAACTTTGCTCTTTTTTAATGTGGGCCAAATACAGTTTTAATATGTTAAAGAAGAATAAATATAAGAAAATCTTCTGTAAAACTAAGTCAACAGAGAGCTCTGATCACCCAAAGACATTTCAAAAGACCAAGTATATTATTTTAATTTACTTAAGAGACTAATTCCACTCTATTATGATGACAAGTACATTCTTCTTGTAAGGCTAGAACCTTTTAAATGTAAGCCGGTTTTAGACCACATTTTTCTTTAAATGTCATGTTGAATTATTCACCATTCATTAACCATGTCATTGTCCTGTGTATGTTAATTAAGTGAAAGAGAGAACCAGAATTTATTAAAGCTATGTGTTTTCTTGTTTTAAAGATGTGATTTTTTTAAAGGCCTTATGAATCTGAAATAGAACCATGGTCCCATAGAAACTGCTATAAATCCCATTGTGTTTGTTTATGGCTGATTAATGAACCCGTAAAAGGGAAGATCGCAGATCCTATAGTCTACCTTTTTCATCCAGAGATGATACACAGCAAAGCACAAGACTTCATACAGTGAATGCACAGCACAGCTCATCTGTGGGAATTTTCTCTTTACTGTGTGTGAAAGAAGATAACATAAATTATGCTATGGGTAAATCCAACTGTAAGAAAGTGACTATCTTTTTCCAAACACTATTTTCTTGTTTCTGGAGAAAGCAAATGGTGTTTAGAGTTATTACAATATTTGGTTCTCTATCTACACTATGGAGAATAGAAAAATCAGACACTGTAGGTACTGGAGGACGAAATGTATTGCACACTCTGCCCTCCACCCCACCCAAACATTTATTACTTCACTGCAGTTCTAGCTCTGAGCTAATACATGTTTTCTGAAAGCTTCCAGAGCTCTGACCATTCCCCTTATACCTTCTCCCTGGCAGAAGTTTTGGGTGCCTGCGCCCACAGTCAGCTTCAATAATGGTGCAAGTGTCTGGCCTTTAAACAGCTGGTCCAGAAAGATCTGCTGAGAAGCATCCATGGGTGCTCTCCTGCATTTCACTCTGCCGTGGCTTTTAAGCCAAGGACTTCACGCTGGCCCCACCTGAGCTATGCTGCAGCCATGCCTGTGCTTGGCCAGAGACATCAGTAATCTGGACCCTGACCCTTGAACTTGAGTTCCTGGCCTGATCCCTGACCTGTCTCATCTCTACGGACTCGTCTACCTGTCTGGATTCAGACAGTTGAATGACCCTGGCTACCTTCACTAGGTTTATTTGGGCACTGTGGGTTGTGCCCTGATACAAATCATAAGCATTCATAATTCATGTCTCTGACAGCACAACAAATTTGTCTCCAACTAGTTTCTTGCTGGGCCACATATTTTGTGTCTGAGACTATAGCTGGGACATCTTGAGAATATGGAAGAGTGGATCAATGAAGTGGGGAGGTTTCACTTCCCTCACACACCTTGCTCCTGGACATGTGCCCCCACTGCTCCTTGTGCCAGCTGAGATCCAGACTGACAAACCACCCTGACAAAAACCTTCTGTCATGTTAGCAAGTTAAATCAGCTTCATAAGAGGCACCACAGTGTCAAACCTAGCCCTAAATGTCACAGCCATTTGCATGACTGATCACTCTAAATTCAAACTGTAGTAGTCTACGTTTCCCTAAGAGTTTATGAATGGGGAGAACAGAAAAAAAATAGCTTAGATTCTTGAACATAAATGTATGTGTTCTCACCAGGCTTTCTACTTAAATGAGTAGTTTCAGTATTTTAGTAAAGCAAAAGCAAAGGCTGCACAGAGAAGAAAAGGAAAACAAGAAGATTAGTTCTCTAGTTCCCATCAGCAGGTGATGTACAGCTATCTCCTAGGAAGTAGGTCCTCACTACACATAGAGATTACTCTGGAAGACAAATGCCTTAATAATTGCTGCTCCTTCCTTTCCTCCTTTCCCCTTACCTTTCATTGCCGAGCAGACAGCATGGTATGGAATACCACTTTGGTTAGCTTGGCTTAGCTGTCCAGACTGTGTCCCCTCCCAAGATCTTGCCCACCCCTGTTGTACTGGCTCCTGAGGGAGATGTGAGAGCCTGCCCAGCAGTACCCAAAACACTGGTGTGTTATCAGCACCTTTCCAGCACTGTCAGGGCTGCTGTGGGGAAAGTTAACTCCATCCCAGACAGACACAGTGCACTCACTCAACTCAACCCTTCCTGGATTTGCCAAGGCCAAAAAAGTGTCAAACTGAATTCTGCAGAAGACAGGCAAGCTAGCTGCCTGATGCACCAAACTATAGGGTACTGCTACGTTTTGATGATTAATGCTTATACAGTTTTCTTTATTGAAAAAGATTATTACACAAGGGAGCCAAGAGCTCTCTGGGAAGTGCATAAACACAGAAGTGTTTATGTAATTGCTACTCCCACTGGAGTTCACATTGCAGATTTCCACGGTGTTGGACACAGCCAGGAATGTTACTGGACGCTGGATAAAAAAATGGGGTAAGAAACTAAGAGAACAATGTGAAAAGCTTATCTCCATTGTACTAAGCTGGGCTACAGAAACAAATATAACATTTCTCCTTCATCGCCCTCTATTTAGTTTTGCAGTTAAACAGGCATATTCTCTAAGCAAGCTTCCAAAAACTTTTAGCAGGGGTTAACATGTGGAAGAAAAGCAATAGTGCATAGGAAGAAAAGTGCAAGTTCAAAGAAATTGCCCCATTTATCAGTGTGGCAATCTGTACTAACCTAAGTAAGAGGTCAACAAAACAGGGCTTTATAAACTCAGCAACAGCTACCATTAACATGGGCAAGAGTGACTATGAAGAGGCATCTGAAAGGTGGGCTTACACCCCTTTGCCTTTTCCCTTTCCTCCTGTTTTTTTTTCCAAGGAACCCTCTTCACTTGCACATATTGGGAAAGACAGACAGGAAACCAGGGGCAATACTGGCCAGACCTGTCCTGCAGGTGCTGCCCAGGCACTGTAGCCACAGCATGTGAAGGCATCACAGACTCCCTAGCTGCATTTTCTTCCAACCACAGGCAGCACTTTGCCTTCACAAAGGCATAATTAAGGCTTTCATATTCTTCACTGATATGTCAAAAGCTCTAAAGTGAGAAAATTTAATATCCCTGCATACAAGAATCAGCTCTGACCACTGCCTAGACCTGCAATGAAATATGTGGCGCAAGCAACCAAAAAAAATAGCTGAACCAGACAATTCCAAAGAGCTGATACTGGTATCATGGTTCAGTCTTCGAAAAATAGCTTTTGAATTAAGGTAGATCTGTAATACTACTGGCAATCTGTTATCCACAGAGTTCTCTTCAGATCCACCCTCACAGAGGCAACCTGGGAGCAGCAGCTGCACATAACCACCTGATTCAGCCAAGCCACCTGCTATTATGAATAGCCATATTGCATAAGTCTCTTAATTAGCTAATCAAGATACATTTTTCAAGTAACAGTTTCTTTGGCTCTGACTGTTGTTACTGGGAGGTGATCTGGTCTCTAATTGCTTTAATGGAAGAGAAGTCCTCCAATTTCTCACTAAAGTTTTTCCTCTATTTCACATCTACTTGTTTGTGGTTCAGACAAGAGTTTTGCATTTTCTTTTCCTCTCTGTCCTTAATGTTACAGCCTCCTCCTGGCATTCTTTCTGCACTCTACGAGGTTATGGAGAGATAACCTCCATGGGGATGGATGGGGCTTTGATGTTCCTGTCCATGGTACAGAGGGTTGGAACTTGGTGATCTTTAAATGTCCCTTCCCAAACAAACTGTTCCAAGATTTTATTCCTTCTCAGACTTATTGCTAGGGTAAAAAAAATTATTTTTGTAACAGCTTTTTGTAAGAAAAGCTACTAGAATAGTAAGAATAGAACCTTTTTTGCACCTGCTCCAATTTTAATTCGTGTTTCTTGAATATGAATGAGAACTTCACAAATTAATTTGATGCGTTCACTAGAACTTTAAGTAACATCATTAACACTCCTCTAATTCTGCTAGAAATAGTTGAGCTACATCAGGCCAACACTCCCAGAATTGTACCTGCCAAGGTAATTTGCCTGTGTCTCCAACTAATGAGCTTCAGGCTGAAATTTTTGTTATTAGTCCAATCTCAGTCCTTGATTCAAACACATTAAAGATTCAGATCCAACACACACCCTGAGGAATTTCAGAGCTAACCCTCTTCTACACATGAGCTTTCTTTTCAGTGCTAATGTTATTATCTACTGAGGTACAGCCCCAAAAATCCTTTTCTAAATCCTACTTTTCAATTCTATAGTTTCCTCTGTAAAGAAAAGTTGCTCTACTGAAGTTAGATGCAATTTACTGCACTTCTACATAGATAGGTATCAGTTAGTTAACTCAGATGCCTTCAGCATTTCATTCCATTTTTTTCTTCATTTCATATTGGTCTTTAGTTTAAAAGAACTGTTCTAAAGTATTCCATATTCTCTAAATTACCCTGGCCAGTGAATAGTTGTTGCCTCTATTCTCCCAAATTCCCCTTTAATATAGATTGTATATAGACAACATTCCTGAATCATCTTGTAATATCTGAGAATGAAGAGATTTTATAATTACTTGCTCTACCTTGTGCTGTACTTCCAGCACAATTATATGATGAAGATTCTCCATTACCCAACATTAGTAGATGACTTGGGAATCCACCAAATAATCGCAAAAAGAAATCTTGTGTAAAATCTTGAAAAAAACCCACAGACTCCAAGTGATTTAAAACTGTGCAAATCAATGCTGGAGAAAAGTTAAACATCTACTGAATCTGTGTACTTTTATGAAATGACGAACAATGTTGAAATCTGACTCTGAGTGTTGCTCTGTGTTAGCAATTTGGGGCACTGTTCTGAGATCTGTAGGCAGTATATTTTGTATTAGCAGCCTGGCTTTCTGTCACTGTGTCTAAAACACTCTTGGTTTCGTGGTTCTCAGATCTGGTATTGTCTTACAAAGATTGGCTTCAGCCCAAATGTTTATCAATTCATCATTTCAACTCCTTCAAAAATCTTCCGCAATTTTAAAAGCAAATGTTGTTGTTTGTTTTTTTTAAAGTTTCAAATTATAAACTCAGTTTTTTTTCTTCTGTTGGAGGAATAAAATTCTCAGAAACCCCATAAAGTTACACACATCTATATCAAAATGAAAATGCCAAGTGAACACACACAGCTTTTTTGAGGAGAGATTATTCTGGTGATGCTAGTTTCTAAAGAAATGCAAGATTTTCAGACGGCCTTTCATGCTTTGCTTGTTTAACTTCATTCCATAAACCTGAGGAAAATGCCTAGAAAGAAATTACCTACATATATAGATGTAGTACTGTGTTTACCTGAAAGAAAAAAAAAGACAAAAACCAAATAGTGGAAAAAACGTACCTAGTTCAAAGCCACAAGGAGTTTTACTACATTAAATAAAATTTACTTGCAAATATTTTATTGAAGTGGACTTGATCCTAAACCTGCTTCTTAACAAAGTTCGAAGTGTTTCAAACCTTGTGTCTCTTCATTAAACGCAAAGTGGATATTTACTAACATCTAAGTTGTTTATTCAATATGTAAATAATGTACCTGCCTCACAGTTTCATTTAAAACAATGGAAATTAATTTTCTGGAGTAATGTTGCATTTAACACTCAATTCAAACATTATATAAATACAGAAATATTCTATAACTCTAAGCTAGTATGAATTTTATGTCAGCAGTAATTTGCCTGCAGCTTAAGTTTCTAACAGGATACTCACAGTAGGACTCTATCCAACCACTCCACATATCCAACTTCTTGTTATGTAAGAAAACCCCAAGTTATTTGGAGACACAGAATTCAAGGACAAAAGGAAAAATCAGAACATCCAGTACCATTTGCACATCTGAGGTTAATACATTTCATCCACTTAATCAAGTAACTCAAGATCATCTGTTTCATCCAGAAAAAGAGCAGAAGTAACTGTGATTTTACCACACTTTGTTCTCAAGCAGTCTCCACTGATTTCAGAAAACTTCCTTGACTCCAAATCTCCTGGCTGAAGTGCAGTGTTGTGGGTTTTCACCTGTCAATTAGCACAAAGAATACGTCATGTCAATTTTCAGCTTGCGCCTTGCTTCTCCCCGTGGATGCCTACCACAAAGTCCTTACTTAGGCATCCTCCCTGGTAACTCATCTTGGCACAAGAATCCTGCTCAGAACTGCAAGGATGTTGTTAAGTTTTAATTTTACATTTTCTGGTTTTAGCTTCTGGTGATCTGTTCCTATGACTTTAACCCCTAGAGGAAAAAGCTTTGAATAATTTTTCTCTTTATACCACTACTTAGAAGTTAAGTCACCTATTCTTTTTGAATAACTAGGCTGAGTTCCTGATTCTCCTCACAGTAAGATGCTGACTTCAGCTTCCCCACAAATATTGCACCTTTCTATTTCTCCAGCACCTACAAAACGTAGGAACACTGCATATGCAAGGATGTATTTTGTAATAGTGCACAGAGATATTGTAAACCAAATTACCCTGTTATGGAGGCAAGCTTGTTGAGATCTGGTGCTCATCTACGGCATCCAATTGACAGCACCGGAGCTGTTCATAGTCTTTGAAGCCTCAGCAGTTCTCAGAGCCAGTGATAGTCTCCACTCTGTAAAAGTCACCTTCATCACTCACTACTTGATACCTACTGGTTTGTAATTAACTATGCTTAATGCCCTGTATGAATGGCTCTAAGCTACTGCGTGACCCAAACTGCCATGTATGATCACCTCCTTCTCCCCCTTATTTACCTCCATGACAATTGCTGGTCACTTTACTCTGTTCAATTTAATTATTTCTTTCATCATCAAAAACTAACCATGCAGAAGCAAATGCAGTATTGCTCTCTCCAGAGATCTTCTGGAAACACCTCTGAAGAAACATTATAGTCTTTGGAGATTTAGTGTGCATTTTGATCCATTTTTAAGCACTTACTATTTCAAATGGAACTCTAAAGAGAAAATTAAGATTTTTTTTTTTTTAAAGAAAATATATTTTCCTGAATTTCATGT
This sequence comes from Calyptomena viridis, assembly GCA_013390005.1. NCBI lineage: Eukaryota > Metazoa > Chordata > Aves > Passeriformes > Eurylaimidae > Calyptomena > Calyptomena viridis. The sequence goes on from WEIV01026474.1 coordinate 58,398, forward strand.
CATTAACATAACTCAGAACTTCAAGAACCCTTACAAACAAATTGTGCTTTAGGATTTAAAGTGGTCTCTATAGCTCAACAAGAGCTTTATTATTCTTTTCCACTCTGGATATGCTATGGTTTAACAAAATCAAATTTAGAACCAACTGATGTAAATTTCAGCTATTTTGTGTTAGATCTTGTGACCTGATCCAGAAAAAAAAAATTGGTTTGTCTGTGTTCTTACACTAAATTCAACAGAACTACACCTACACTTAGTATCTTCTGCCTGCTAGATCATGTCCAACTTCTGTGGGAGCTGAGAGGATTAGAAAATATAATACAGGAGCAACAATGTATATTTGAAACCACTCAAGGACAAGGACAATATGAAACTTCACTAGTACTGGGCCCTTTTAAAAAGCTTGTGAAAAGCCCTTTTTCTACTGAAAACTCCTATAAAAATATTTGGTGGAAAATTGTGACTATAAACAAAAATCTTCAGGATAGAATGATTTCTCATTTTGTTTTTCTCTGTAACTAGCACAACAAGATCACCCCCCAGAGCTGGCCTCTAAGAGTCACCATGATACGTTTGTTTTTTTTAAAGAACAATACAGCTGTTTAAATATACATTCTTCTGACTAAATTTATCTTTGTTGACTTTTGGTCATTTGTAACAGTGTCAGGATATTTTTAAGCTTTAGAAATTGACTGAAGATTACGTAAGTCAATAGTTTTCTAGCAGAAAGCATACCTGTAAATCAGTATTATTTTGGTTTGTCTCCAGGGGATATCTGTGTGGAGCTTTAACTGGTCTTTTGAACAAACTGCACTTTCCATGCACCTGCAGTCTTCATTTTTAGGGGTCATGGCATGGTTTACTGTATCATACACCTTGCCTCTAGAATTCTCCAACTAGCTACACAAAGGCAGCATGTTTGCATGACTGTAAAATTAACAGAGTCTCTCCTGTATATTTTTAACTTTGGTGGACTATTTTAGGCAACATAGAGCTTCAGTGCAAGCCATGTCACCTGATTTCAGTTTATGTATCACATGGTAAGATACCTGCCTTGTGAAATGCTCCAGAATGTTTGCATTAACAGATTCTCTAAAGTAAAATATGACAGATGTCTTGATCAAGGCAAATCCCTCCAGCACAGCTGGGGACCACGGCAACTGGAAACAAACGGCGGAGAGGGGCATGGACGTCATCTGCCCCACATGGAACGCTGTGCTTGGCAGGCCAGTGGCTGCAGTGACACACATGCTGCTGCCCTGCATTGTGTTTGTGTCCCGAGTGCTGGGAAACACTCATGCAGACTTCGGGCTCCCAGCCCAAAGCCAAGAGCTAACTCTTATGCTACTCCGCAGCTCAGCAGGATTGTGCTGCCACATTAACAACCCATTCTGTCAAACAGGATGCCTGGACCTGACTTTTGGGGTGGATAGAAAATTAGCCTCCCACCAAGCTAAACATGGGAGGTTTCCCATGGACAAAGCAGAAGAACCAAGCAGACCAGAGACAGTTTTTAATTCACCAGTGTGATATCAAACCCAACTAAACTGTATTTAGCATGATGCTGATTTACAAAAAGGTTTCTTGCTTTAGTTTAACCCTCGCAAGTGCCTAGGTGAACAGCAAGGAAAAGTAAATAGCTAATACTATTAAAATTATGTAGCTGAAATAAAAAAATTAATAAATGGTAACAAACTCCTTAATTCATTGATTTAATCTCTTTAATTTTTCCCATGAGGCAGTTCATATGGGAGTTAATGAGCTGTCAGTCATCAGTCATTGGACACTGACTGCTCCACATTCAAGAGGCTGATTAAACAATATAGGTGCTTATTTCATTCTGGCAGCACAACAGGATTGAGATTATTAGTTAGGAAAGACACCAGACATTTTGAGCAAGGGAGAGGCAATCATTCTAGTTATACCAGTCTGAAGCTATTCTCCTAAAGCTCACTATGATATTAACTTTTCCCCTATTTGGATTAAAACATGGTACAAGTTATAAACCAAAATAGGGCACATTTAACATGCTGAGTTACTCCAACTCTAAAACTGAGAACGAGGTCAGCATGGCTAATGGACATCTATCCTCAAAAGAAATTTCTGTGTAGAGACAGAGATTGTTAGAATAACCTCCAACCTATTTATAAATTACAGATGTCAACTATGAAAAAAGAAATTTTGTATTTTGTAGTAGTGCATAATTTTCTTCCAATCTTTTTTGGCGATGCTGAACACTTGTCAATTTGTATGGTACAGTTCTTTAACTAATTTCAGCATTCTTGACCAATAAACTCCAGATATTCTTCTCTGTAGCATCATTTCCAGTACCTGCCTGAACCTTCAATGAATCAGTTCAAGGAACTAAAATCAATCACTTTTCTTTTTGCAGAACTATTTTTTATTATTATTAATTATTTTTATTTTTATTAGTTTATTATTATCTTATCTCCTTTAACAAATCAGATGAGTATCAGTGAAAGAACAAGAGAGGAGATGGAGATGGTTTGAACTTTTACATAATAACACTTAAACACAATCTGTTTTTTTCAGGTGAACACCTTGTTTCAGGTGAACACTAAGGATAATCCTGTGTTTTTAACTGACTGCTATGAAAAGATTTTTAAAATATGTCTGCTGAAATCAATGTTCTTTGTATCCATTAAGGCTGACACTACACTGCTGAACCTAGCAGGCAGCAGTTTGTTAACAGCAGTGAGCTGATAAGCAAAACAGAGTGGAAACACAGTAAGTAATCACACTACAAATCCTAGTACAACTCTGATGACGTAACCAGACTTTCATGGAGTTACTAGGCAAGAGTTGTAGAAAGGCTCCATCACATAACTGAATAGCTTCTAAGCCTGGATGAACTTTGGCTCAACTATCCACTTTCAGAATCACAGAAAACAGCCACATACTCCTCAATGAGTGGGAATAGTTAGTTGTTATTTGTGGGAATCAAAGAGAGATTTTCCTGAGAGGATTAAAATCATCTTAGGTAAAAAAAACTTTTCTCAAGTAGCAGTAGGATCCCCATGCAATGGGATAGCATGACCAAAGTCTGAGAAGTAAAAAATTTGGGACCATGATGTTGATTCTTAAGCTGTGGATACTGATCTTCCCATAGTCAGAAGAAGACAGTTTTATGATCAGGTGGAAAAAATGGCAGTGGGGGTATGTGGGGGGACAAAGTCCTACAGATCCAGCAAGAATTATCTCCTATTTGCAGAATATAGCACATACACTCTAGACTGTATCCACTAGGTTTTGGATGTGTAGTACATAAGAAGTTGTGATTTCTTGTATAGAGAAAATGAAAATTTCAGGTTTGTGTCAAGCCCCATCCATTCTCAGTGGTCAGAACTAAGGCAGCAGCTTCCCAGCTAACAAGGTCACAGTCTTACACACACACACCAATTATAAAAGGAGAGTAGGTTACAATGACCTCTCTTCCAACTGCTAGGGGTGTAATTTTGTAATACACTGACAGTACACAATACAGCTACCTCAGGAAGCTTTCATAACTAAACTTACTCCCCTTCTCATACTGCAGTTCCCTACTTATTCAGTTGGGTTGACATAGCTGCTTATGGATCTGTGAGACAATCCAGGAAATGCTTTGCACTAAAAAATAAAATACATTTTTATTAAAGCCTAAATCATGTCAGTGATTCAGTTTACACTATTGCTAAAAAAAAATTTGCATTGGCATGACACAGTGATAGTGAAGGGGAGGACAGGGGTAGTAATAAAAAGCTTAAGGGTGTAATTTCTTTAGCTTTGCTATTAAAAGTAATGTATAATAGAAATAGTCTTTAGTTGGAACCTATTGAAGGTTAATATTCTTTCTTATTTCACATAAAATATCAGACCAAACCTTAACACAGAAAATAGTGGGTGCCTCAAAATCACTTACCCCAAAGGCATTATCATGATGATATTATATTGTGATCATACCATATGTTACATCTCCAATACTAGTCACTGACATCAAATCAAGTCAACTCCATCTCTTGCTTACATCCATAAGAAATTACAGAATTTTTCAGTTGAAAGGGAACAATGATCCCTTCATTTGAGATCAGTGCTTCAACTCCAGAATAATTCTTTCCTCCTCTTTTCCTGGTTTCTGGCACTAGCTGGTAACTTAGTTCAGGGTCTTGCTGTTTAGCTGATCCTGCACTGCATGAACAGGATCCTCCTTCTGGAGCACTCTCAAGTTCTAGCCCAAACTTGTTCATTAATTTTTTCAGGAGTCCGGAAACAGCAAACAGGTGTTCACCCTCCCTTTGTTTCCAGGACCTGCTCAGCAGTGACAAAGTGCAACAAAACTTGTGAAGGGTCCGGAGCACAACTCCTATGAGAAGCAGCTGAGGAAGCTTGGATTCTTTAGCCTGGAGAAAAGAAGGTTCACTCTCTATAACTACTTGAAAGGAGGCCGTAACCAGGTGGAGATTGGCCTCTTCTCCCAGGCAACCAGTGACAAGTTGAGAGGACATAGTCTTAAGCTGCACCAGAGGAGGTTTAGCTTGGACTTTAGGAGGAATTTCTTCACAGAAAGGGTAATTAGACATTGGAATGGGCTGTCCAGGAAGGTGATGGAGACAACTGTCCCTGGAGGCGTTTAAGGAAACACTGGATATGGCACTTGGTGCCACAGTCTAGTTGACAAAGTGGTGTTCAGGCAATGTTTGGACTCTATGGTCTCAGAGGTCTTTTCCAATCTAAACGATTCTGTGAATCTGTGACAGTGAATGGTGTATTTTGTTGTACTTCTCAGTTTGTATACTGTAAAGGACCATATTTCAAGACTTTGGCATTGACTTTGGCTCTTTGATAGATTCAGCTTTGAAGGAGAAAGACAACAAAGATCTTTACAAGTTTATTCTGTTCAAGAAAGCACATTTTCCCAAATACTCAAATAGCATAATAGTAGATCACAGAAAACACAGGCTCAAGACCTTCTGTTCCTTGATTCAGATCAAGAACCTGAATGCAAGTCTTCTTTGCTCCAGCTAAAAAGCTCTGGCCTTTCTCCACAATTGGTGGAGAAACAGTTGTCTCCACCTTTGTATAAGAAAGTTCATCTTGTTCTGATGATGCCTTATTTTATCTTCTATATTACATATGAACACTTGAATGCGAGGTGTCCTGGAATGTCCTGTCCCTGCTTCTTTGAGCACAATCCAGGTACGTTTCTCCATCAAAGTATTGTCTTCACCAATGCTGTACTGCCCTGACACAATACTTTTGTACTGTCCCTTCCCTCCACAACAAGAAAAATAAAACCACTTCTCACTATGCATTATCAATCATCAGAAACCCTTCTGGTGGTGCCTTGTAGCCTCTGTACTCCAAAACTCGGGCTACTCCAAAACTTGGGCTATTCAGTTTCTATCAGGCTTACAATCTCTCGGCAATGGACATTTCTATAACTCAGGCTTTCTGGACTGCTCTCTTTAGTAGCAATTCCTAAATCCCACTTGAACGTAATTTTAAAAAACATCTTTGCATATTCCCTTCTCTGTTCCTCCCAAACATTCACAATAGTGCTTATCCTACTTTCACAATACTCTACAATTTTAATGCATCTCTAGGCCTCATCACTAGCGTATCTCATTCCTAGCAACCTTACATAGGAATCTCACTCTTCTTGAGATTTAAAGAGTCCATTACAGTCAATTTTCTACAATACAGCAGGAAAACAACCTGACCTCCCTAAATTAGATAAAATTTCCTCTTTACACCACTCTCTGCCTATCACGGAATGTACCCACAGAAATGAAGTCAGATACAGCCAATTGTGTACATACATTCCTTACCTCTCTGTACAGAACCCCTCTTATGGCCTCCATCAAGAGTAGGCAAGGTTAGATTAGGAATGGCTCTTAAAAAGTCCAGGTACCCTCAGATAATCTCTCAAACCCCAACCAGTGCCATTACTATTGAGTTAAGGACAAGTCTCAACTTCTGTATCTTAACTTACCCTGCTTGAACCCTTTGAAGAGTTATTAAAAATTAATCGAACCAGAGAGCAAAATGCAACACATAAGCCAGCAGCAAAGATATAAATCTGCAATGCTGGATAGCCAGGATCCCTGCTACATTTAATGCTATATTATTTATGAAGGGTGGAACTACTGACAAAAGAAATGAAATTATTTAATTTTTCATAAATATTTAATATTAACAACAGCTAACTACTTGGCAATGTGAAGTGAAATGATTGTAGGAGCTGTTCAGATTTCCTTCAAATTGGAAAATAATGGCATCATAGTACTTCTTACATAGTACATCTTACTCTATTGGGTAAGATAAATCAACTGCAACATAGATTATTACAAATATAGGCTTTATTCAAGTTGAAAGAAAGCAAGGACTTGGAGCTAATGCTCTGAAAATCCATGAGACTGAATACCCTGGCCTCTCAACTACTTAAGCTAAAATTTCTGGTTAAAAGTTACATTAAAAAACATTTCCCTTTCAAATACTAAAAAAAAAAATCCTTTAATATTCCCATAGAACATTGATGTTCAGCAAATAAATCTTCACAACTTTTTACATAAATACTTCTTCATATGTCATGTATTTATTTGTTCCATTACACATAAGGAGGTTGCAAAAGAAAGAACTTAGGTGATATTGTGGAAGAGACAAAGAAACATGGAAGTTTTAGAAAGAAAAGAGTTTAAACTTAAAAGAAATATAAACCCATTCAAATAAGTTACTATTCAATATTTTAACAAAAACAACTTGTAAATGAGTTCAGAATTTGTTGTCAAAACCAGATATTAAAACACCCCATTCAATAGCTGTACTATGTCTTCATGCTCTTTCAGGGATCAGGTGATGCTCTGCTTCCAAGGTGTGCCTTTCAAAAGACTGGAGTATCATAAAAGTAATCTGCCTTAAACCATAAAGCACCTCTTTACATCATCAGATTCACCTCTGGCTTGGCTTACACTATTACTGTGAAATCCCATTGAAATTTCTTATGTCTGAAGCCCAAAATGTTTCATATCTGTCTACCTGTCAGTATAAGTGCCATTCACATATAATCACACTAGTTCTGAATCAATTAGCTTGAGCATTTAAATCAGTATTGCTGCATTAATGTAACCCTCTACAGGGGCTAATATATTCTGCTTTTTAGCATTGTGTGATGTAGACAGTTCCCCTTACAGTTTTAGTTAATGAAAGATTCTTTTCCGTATTTTCTTCCAAAAACTGTTGTGTAACATCACTGTGTACTGGAAATAGCTTCCCAATTCCATCTGCTGCCTGAAGTGTCTGCTCTAAACTGCTCCAGTTTGTAAAGTTTTTGCTTTGCAGTTCTTCAGCACAACACATTTGTTAGCCTTGCTGTAATTTCTTCTTAACTATAGCTGCCAATAAATCAGGCAGCATGTAAATGCTATATTGTTAATACATTCTCACTAGTTAGACAGAGTCTAAAAGAGTACCAAAAATAATCTATTTTAATGAAGACATTTCACAACAGATTGGACATCATGAGCCCCCTGAGTTCAACAGGATACAGCATTACTAACCTGCTGGTCTGAGTACCTCTGGAGAGAGTACCTCCAGCACTCTGGAGAAAACAAAGACTAAAGACTCCAAAAATATGATATCGATAAAAATAATTCTTGACTTAAATTTTGTTAGTGACTACAGGGACAAAAACCTATTAAAATAATAAATTTGAGGTTATCATGTCTGACTTCTAGTACACACCATACCAAAATATGCTTTTCACCTATACCAGTCAGTACCAGTTTCCAATAAAGTTCAAATTAGCCAAGATAATTTGAATTATCACATAATATTGGAGTCGGAAGGACCACTGAGTCCAACTTTTAAGTATATGGCCCATAGAGGAATCCAACCCACAACCCTGGCATTATTAGGAGCAGGCTCTAAGCAACTGAACTAATCTCAGGGTCATGCCAGGTGACTCTCAAACATGGTTGTATTGGTTTGGATGGCTAGGGTTTGATAGTAGAGGGGCTGTAAGGGGTGGTCTGTGAGCAGATGCCAGTAGTTTTCCCCATGTCCGACAGAGCCAATGCTGAATGACTTCGAGATGGACCTGCTGCTCACCACAGCTGAGCCCATCAGTGAAAATGGCAGCACCTCTGGCACAATGTATTTATGAAGGCGGAACGAAAAGCCCTCCATATCTTCAGAAAGAGGAGTGGGAATGTGTGAGTACAACAGCTCTGCAGACACCAAGATCAGCAAAGGAGGAGACAGAGAAGGTGCTCCAGGTGCCAGAGCAGAGATTCCCCTGCAAGATCATGGTCAGAAAGCTGTGCCCTGCAGCCCATTGAGGTCCACGGGGGAGCAGAGACCCACGGAGGACTCTGCATCAGAGCAGACGGGCGCTCAGAGGAGGCTGTGACCCCATGGGAAGCCTGTGACAGAGCAGGATCCTGGCAGGACCTGTGGAACCATGGAGAGAGGAGCCCATGCTGAAGCAGATTTGCTGGCAGGACTTGTGACCCCATGGAAGGGACCCACGCTGGAGCAGCATATTCCTGAAGACTGCACCTCATGGAAGGGACCCATACTGTGGTATTTTGTCCAGAGCTGCAGCCCACAGGAAGGACTCACATTGGAGAAGTACATGGAGGACTGTCTGCTGTGGGAGGGACTCCTCACTGGGGCAGGGGAAGAATATGAGGAGGAAAGAGTGGCAGAGAAAATGTGTGATGAACTGACCATAACCCCCCTTCCCTGTCCCTCTATATTGCTCTGGGGGGAAGATATAGAGATATCAAAAATGAAGTTGAGCCTGAGAAGCAGAAAGGGATAGGGAGAATTTTTTTAGATTTGTTCTTACTTGCCATTACCAACTCATGTTAATAGGCAATAAATTAATTATCCAAATTGCCCATGACAGTATCTGGTGAGTGATCTCTCCCTCTCCTTATCTTAACAAATGAGCCTTCCATTATTTTCCCTCTCCTCTTCAGCTGAGGAGGTGAGTGACAAAGCAGTTTAGGTGAGCATCTGGCAACCAGCCAAGTAAATCCACCATATCACTGATAGCACAGGGACTCATTTTACAGTTACATTGCAACACAACATGCTAATTAGATGTCATTCTTACTGTACAGTTTCTATGATGACCAGAGTCTCTAACCTTGCTTTGCTGTGCACTGTACAAACACCAGAGATATACTTCCTTTCTCAAAGAATGTGAAACTTGATAATTTCATGCATAAAAGCTTGTCAACAAATCATAGACTAGAAGAGGTTTCAGGTTGTCATCTAAACCTTTTAAAGGCCCCAGGGAGGGATTAACAGTGCCAGTTGCCTTCCTGAGATTTGCTTAATCTGTTCTTAAAAATCTCCAGTTAAGGGAATTTTGAAACCTCCTTAGGCAATGTAAGCTACTGTTTTAGTATCTTTATTAATAAAATGTTCTTAATATCTAATCTGTGTCTTCCTTGCTGCAACTTAATCCAAGTATGCTTTCACAGCCTAAAAGCAACAAAACAACATACTACTTCTGTCTCTCTGCAGAGCTAAGAGACACTACTTTGAACACTTCAAATATATCACCTTTGTCTTTTCTTATTTAGATGTATCAGTCTTGATTCATTTTCTCATATACCACATTCTGCAGACCTCTAAATCTTCTTGTTACTCTGCTGCAGACTGTCTATCTTATGTGAAGCACTTTGCCTCAGAAAGACAAAGTGTTTTAGCTGAGGTCTTGAAAATATTGAAGGGAATAAGAGAATCACTTTACACAATTCAAACGGTACTCTCATTTGTAAATCCTGGCATGGTGTTTACTTTTTGCACAGTAGGATGACATTATTTGCTCCTATTCCTCTAGTGTAGTGCTAAACCCCTTATTTATACCAAATACCTTCTTGCATCCTTGTTACCTCAATCTTGTATTTGTGCAGATATTTAAGAGCAGCACTTTGGCCTTATTTCTACAGAGGAACTTTTTATTTATGAGAAACAATACAGCAATCTACAAAAATAACTTCTTTTCCTTTCTTTTCTTTAATAAACTGAAGTCCCTCTCCTTTCACTGCTGTCTAGTAAATAAACTTGATATAACCTTATCTATGTCACTAATGATACTCAGGTTAGGTGCCACACCAAGGAGTTAGTCTTGTACAGCTGGTTTCAATTTGCCCTTTCACTCTGACAGTGACTCATCGATAACCAGTTGTAAGTGATTTTCCAAGGAATGGCACATCCTGCACAGTAGTTTCATATGGACTATGGGTTTCTAGTTAATTCATTAAAATTTCATGAAGTTGTACTGAAAGCATGACCATAGTGCAGATGTATGACATCACTTCTGCCCTTCTGTCCTCAAGGCTTGTTACCTTCTTCAGAAGAAAACTGAGGCATTTTTGAGAATGTTTATTTTTGGTGGGAACATATGTTGCTGTTACTTATCTCCACGCTCTCTCATATATTTACTTCAGTGTTTTACTGCTGTTTATAAACAAGTGATCAACGCGAAGAGGGTACAGGTAAAAAAAACTGTTAGAAATCTGCACAGAAGACACTAATTGCAAACAGCCTACAGAAACTGCTGCCTGTGTCTTCTGCTGTCTAAAGAAAAGATTTTGTCCCCCTTTTCCCCTGTCCTCTTTTAGATTCTGGGGTCAGGACAGTTTAACACAGGTCTAGTCCCTCATGTTGACGTGACCCTCTGCCTCAGAACCCTCCCCATTTTCTAGTGACTGGCTTATCCTCCCCAACGAGGTCATCATCGAGTCCATGTGAGACCACCTCTGTGACACAGCTGTAACCCATGTGATACCAGCACTTTCCTGGGACTATCTGTTGGATGAGGCCACACCTTGGTCAACCCCAATCCACAGCAAGAGTGGATGTCCTCTCTCTTCCCTGCATGAGAAATTACTGCACAGTATTATCTGGTCAGTCTTTGGACTCTGTGTTGTGCTGCAAGACACAGACAACATCGCCTACCAAAATGGAAAAACGGGACAAAAATTCAGCTTTACAGGAACATGTGTGGTGGCACTAAGGAAAGTCCACAATGGGTTTTCCCTGAAAGACCACATCCATTGCATAAATGACAAGCTGCGATGAAATTTCTGAAAAGAAACCAAACTGTCCAGTGTGACAAGGGCCGGGGATTACACCTACCAAAAGGCCCCTCTAATGAGAACGCCTTCCCTGAACATGATGCAGCAGTAAACATGCCTCCTGTTAAGAAAAAAGATAAATTCCTGAAGGCAATTTCCAGGTCACCTACAGCTTACACAGCAGACTGGGCTTACAAATTAGGATGACTCCTAACCTATCACCCAGCTGTCTGAAGGTAGACAACAAGTAATTAATCAGGCTCACTCTTCAACAATTTTTCAGCAAATATCCAGCACGGTTATTCAGACCTACACAATCTTTCCCATTCAAATCCAGGGAACAAATTGTGTTACATCTGACAGTAATGGCATCTCACTGAACAAGCTCTTTGCCATGTCCGTTTGCATCGGGGTCCTTTCAAATAAATCCACTATGGGTTTGATACATTATTCTGAGCAGGTATGAACAAGCCTCGTTAAAATATATCTCCTTTTCAGGGGTAGAATGGGCCACCTTCCTCTGAATTTCTTGTTTTTTTCCTACTGTTCAGTAGGGTTTGTTATTCTTTTATTTCTTGTGGCTGGAATGCAGCCTGGCACTACCCATCCTTTTCGTTTCAAGGGTTTGGGGAAGGACAACCCTTAAGGGCTATGATGTGTCTCTCAACAACCCCAGACACCTCCTGCTTTGCCAGTGTTTGCAACTGGGTCACAACTGCCTGGGAGACCTATCTGACCACATCTTTGGCCATGTTTTCAGCCACTCTTTTAACAAGTGGCTTAATAATTTCCAAACTCCTTTAGAAAAATTATATAGCTTTTGAAAAGAGGCTGTAGAGTATAACTTCCACTCCATCTGGGCTTTTCAATAATTCATGTACAAGGAGGGGTCCTTTTAATTCTTTTACTACTCCAATAACTACTTACTCTTTACTACATGAACGATCATGTAATAACGTAGTGCTTTCTTAAAATACCAGAACCTTCCAGGTCAACAGCTGAAACTTCACAACCTCCTTTCCACCGTGAAATAAGACATGCTTGCTTTCATTTGTGTTTATTTCAGTGCTGTCTCTATCAATATGAAGTTGGTTTACTAGCACATAATGCAGTTTGTACTGTGTTGCTGCAATGAGCTCACTGCTATTCCCATTTGCCAGAACACAGCATGATAATGGGACCAATAAATCTCCAACCAGCTGGTACTCAACAAGGTTTTGTGTAGAGGTAGATTGGGATAAAACCTTCCAGGCATGTCAGTGAAAAAGGAAACTGTCACTGACTACCCCAGGAGAAGTTTTCAAAAATGTCACTAGCTTCCCAGCTGTACAAAGAGTATAAGAGTTTTCATCCATTTTAAGCTTTTTTTTCCTAATTGCAGGACTGAAGACTGGGTCTGTGACTCGTCAACAGTTAAAGCTCTGTTGTTGGAACTAGTAAATGTTTGTTCATACCAGCAATATGCATATGGATGAATAATGGACTTGCCACAAAGAATAATGCCATGTCTTACCCAGCAGCACTATTAATATTATTCCAGCTGTCTGTGTATTGTATTTCTGCAAACCCCATCTCCCACTAGCCTGACAGTTTCCAGGGGCTTTGAAAAGCTGTTTGGTAAAGTCCAAACTTGTGTTTTGTGGGGATATTCTGGTGCAAGCATTGTTGGGGAGCATGATGTAAAAACCGCAGTTTACTATCCTTCTTCCACTCTGGCTACAACTGCTAAACATCATAGACTTGAGAGGCTTTTCTCCAGCTGTTAAATTTCTATGGCAAGCAACACCACTTTACAAACAGCTGTTTCTTTCTTCCTTGTCTTTTTACTGCTAGAAACTTTTCAATTTTGCACATCCTGTCCACAATAGTGTTCACTTTTTAAAGCCTTTTAAAGCTCATTGGAATAAAATGACCCCGTGATAACTTGGTGACTGTAGTCTTATCTGAACCTGCAAGTTTTACTTCAATTCTCCTCCCCATTCCACCAGGGTCGGGGGAGAAAAGTGGAGGTTGATCAAGTGGCTGCATGGTGCATATTTCCAGCTGGGCTTAAACCACAACACAATTTCAACTGATACCTGTGAACGTCTGGTTACAACTACTGTCAAATATTTCTTTTGTCCTAAACACTCTCAAGGTTTTTCTGAGTGGAGGCATATTTTCTCTAATTTTACATCAATTATCAGACATGGTTTTCCAAATCCTTGCACAGCTTGGAGTTTTTACACCCACAGGTTGGACTCTGACAGAAATGAAGAAGCTGTGGTTATAGTTCTTTATTATAAACTCCAGTAACACATTAACATAGTATATGGTAACTGCTGCTGTAAAACATCTCCATGTCTCAGTTCTGAGCATCCTGTTAAAGCAATCTGTGACAGAGGCCTCTACCTCATTATTAGTAAGAAAGAAGTGAAANTTAATCCTGTGGTTCTAAGTAAGAATAAAAACAATTCACAGAATAATTGTGTCTTCTATGTAATCAGCCAGTGCTACAAAGTGCCACAAAATGCATGTCAGCATAAGGGTAAGGGAATACATGGAGCATAGTCCCTGTCATGGTGTTACAACTAGCTGTTAGCACACTGAGACATAGACGAAAGTTGCCTCCACCTCCTCACACAAACCTTCTGTCTTCATAATCACAGCCCAACCATCTTCTCTCCAATGCACACCATCTTTTTAGGAAAACCTCTGGGGGCGTAGATGTCCCTACAAATATATTCCTGTGAAGTTATTTTTGTCTTCTGGGCTTCAACTTTAGTATGTAATATTACCCATATTTTATAGCACAGGACAAAGTTGAAGGACAGCCCCACAAAGGGATCTAGTTGGTTTGAAGGTAGGTGAAGGGGACCTCTTGGGCAGATTCACACATTTGGTCTGTTTTTTTGGATGATCTGGGGCTGGGTGGAAGCCTTCTGGATAGCTTAGCCACAGGCTTAGCCCTTTTGCCAAATGCATATTCAGATATTTTCATGGCACTCCCACACCATTCAACTGTACTTTCCCTTCATATTTTTTTTTATTTCTACATGCATTAGATTTTCACTTAATTTCAGTATCTCTTATTAAACACTTTTATACACACAATAAATACAATTCTTGTATATGATAAAGAAGTATAACTATGTATAAACATACATTTAAACACTTGATACAGTTTCATGTGTCTTTGTGAACACAAAAAAATACATGCACATGTGTGTGTATGTCTGAGGGCCTTTGACATACTTCTGTGGCAAAGAAAAGGTCAGGGTTTCAGCTGTCAGCAGCTACTGGGGGTTCTGAGATCACATGGGGTATGGCCATGACCATGACTAAATGGTGACTCTCAGGGACTTCTGAGGCCTGAGGGATCTGATACACTTCAAGGCTAAGTGGGTCATATGGTTGGAAAAGGGGGAAGGGCTTCCGGGGACCATGGTCATCAGACTTNNNNCAGACTTTTGAGGTTCTGATCTTCCAGCAGAAGTCAGAGGAATGTAGCCTGCACCATCTTGTACCAAAGTTGTTCTTCAACTGAGACTAATGAGATTTCCCTCGGCTGTAGCCTTTTCTCATCCCCTCCTCATCTTTCTAAATCACAGCAGAAATCTACATTGCTACCACTCAAACAAGGAGTGAAGAGAGGTGTTAGACATAAAATAACTAGGAAACAGTATATAATAATAATTAGTGAGAGAACTTACATATGAATACTATTTTTACATACAATAGTAATTATTACAGGTAGTTTGGGG